>VWYP01004898.1:606711-618114 GCA_013400435.1 Pycnonotus jocosus | reverse complement strand
AACCAGAAAGAAAGAAATTAAAAAAAAGGGAAAAATAGAGAATTTGGTTTTATTTCCTCTGAAACATTCATTTTGTGGCTTGTAACTTTCTGGATCACATCTTCCCTGTACAGCACTAGATGTGGACCAAATACATCATAAAATAATTGGGTTTTTCCATTTTGGCACATTCCAGCCACTGAGCACGATGTTTCCAAGATGAAGAAGGACATTTTTCCCTTGTGTTCCCGTGCTTCATAGGATTTATAACAATAAATATGGGCTGGCAGCTGAGGGGAATTGTGCTTTGCAAAGTGGCTATCACGAAAGTAAAGCATCGCAGACTAAAATTAAACTTGGGGTTTGGGCTGGTTTCCAGCCGTGGGATCCAATTACTGGCGATGAAAGGAAGGGAGCAGAGTAAATCAGAACAAAGTTATTCCTGCAGCCTGAAACCAGAGCTGTGCAAAACCTTCTGGATGAGGTGGGGGGACAGTTTGAACATTTTGATTTGGAGCACCAGCGAGCTGAGGAGGGAGCTGATGCAAAAGTTCTGGGGAAAACGCTTTTCTTGTCAAAAAACACTCAAAATTAACAAGACTTTGCACTTCAGCTGAAGTTGGGTGGATTGTTTTAAATTTCCTTGGGAAGCAGCCAAAACACTTCAAGAAGTTACAGTAAATTCATAAACTTATCAGGAGAAAAATAAGGTGCATTACGGTATTTGCAGGGAAGGAAAATGTCAGCACATGAAAGACTTTGTGCAATAATTGAATTTATTAAAATTATCTTTGAAAAAAATCAAAGGTTAAAATAGAGAATGGAGAAAATGTTGTGTCCCAGCTGCCAGGTGACATCTCTGAAAGCCATGGGTTAAATGGGTGTAGAATATGTTTTGGGATGTGGGGGACATTGCAAATATAATTATCATTGGTTTTTTTCCTCCTGTTATAATTTTGCAGTCAGAACAGCACTGGGACCATATTCTGAGCCATTCCTACGTAGTATGGCCAAAATTACTGGCAGTTTTCTTTGCATGGATGCATGGCACAGGTGAAACTTCCTGCATTAGTAAGAAATTTGTGAAGAAAGGAGCCTCTGGGACACTTGCACTGGCTACTGATGTTTTGTCATTTTGAACAAAGAGTGGAGTTATTTTTCCCCATTTCAGAGACTGAGAAGTAGAAACCATTTACTGCAGAGGAGTATCCACCCAGAGGAAGGATAACATCATGGCCACTTCAGTAAACAAGTTTTGAAAGAAAGTTGAGAGGGAATAAAAATAAGATTTAAGAGGGAGGGAGAGTTTCATCAAAGTAGGTACTACGTGGGAGGGAGTCGTGTTTGTCTTTTTGCTCAAAGTGCAATAACTCCCTATCATTTCCTGCACTTTATTAATAACTGCTCTTCTGTTTAAAAATATTTTAATCCCTTTCATAGCTGCAATGACTCACCAAGTCTTTTCTCATTGTTAAGGATGATTTCTTCCAGTCTCTCAGCCACCAGAACAGCATCCCCAGGGAACAGCATGGTACTAAACCAACACTATGTCTATTTTGTTCCTCCAGATCCAGCCTAATTATTCTCATTAAGCTTAACAGAGAGCTAAACATCTATGGTTATTAAAAATAGAAGAGTCAGAAAGCAATGCTGTACCCTGAGCTGTAAAAGAGACGTGAATCTGTCAGAAACCAGAGGATTCCTGCTGCATCACATGGAGATGTGGTGCTATTTTATACCCCAGGAATCACAAATTTGCCTGTTCTTGCTCTCAGCATTCATGAATAGATAATCTTAGGGAAGCTCCATGCTTTTCCCATCCAGCTGTGCAGGGAGGCTCATGCCTGACCCTCTGCCCTCTACCCCAGCTGCAGCTCTGCCTCCAGCCCTGGTCCCCAGCACGGGAAGGACAAGAACCTGCTGGAGTGAGCCCAGAGGAAACCACCAGGGTGATCAGAGGGATGGAGCAGTTCTGCCATGAGGAAAGGCTGGGAGAATTGGGATTGTTTAGTCTGGAAAGGAGAGGATTCAGGGTGACCTAATTGAGGCCTTCCAGTAGCTGAAGGAGCTGACAAGACAGAGAGAGGCTTTGGGCAAGGACCTGGAGTGACAGGACAAGGGAGAATGGATTCTGACACTGACAGACAGTTTAGATGGGATTTTGGGCAGGAATTGTTCCCTGTGAGGGTGGGGAGGAGCTGGGATAGAATTCCCAGAGGAGCTGTGGCTGCCCCTGGATCTCTGGCAGTGCCCAAGGCCAGGTTGGACATTGAGGCTTGGAGCAGCCTGGGACAGTGGAAGGTGTCCCTGTGTGAAACGAGGTGATCTTTGAGGCCACTTCCAACTCAAACCATTCCAGGATTCTGTGGCAGATGGAGCCCAGCAGGTTTGTTTGGAGGAGATGCCTGGTCCCAATCCATGTTTTCACCCTGGTTCATTGTTACCCCACAGTTCTGCCCTCCCATGAGGGACGGGGAGCTCCAGGAGAGGCTGCAGCTGCGGCCAGGGGACAGTGAGTGCCAAAAGCCCGCAGTCAGGAGAGGAAGCTGCTCACCAATGGCACTTCCCAGCCATGGAAAATGTTGCTTTCCCCCAAGCTTTCATTCCTCATTTCCATTCTCCGTGCTGTCCCCAGTCCCAGCGCAGAGCATGGCACAGAGCTGCGCTGTCACACGCTGTCACCACACAGGATGGGACCAGCCCACCCCGTCTCCTCCTGCTGTGAGGTCTTCCAGCAGAGCCCAGTGCAAACCAGAGATGTCATCAAGCCACAAAGGTGGTGTGAGGACACAGTTCTGACTGCTGGTTAAGTGTACAAGGGTGAGTTTATCGTGCTACATCAGACAGGGATATCTTAATTTAAAAGCAATTCTTTTTGTAGCATGCTGAAGTTATTTTCCCACTTGTTGTCTATGTCAGTGCTGTATGCAGAGAACATTAGGCCTAGGGGATGGTGGCTCACCAGTTTATTTTAATTTGAAGTCTCTGAGAAAGGAAAATGTGGTGGAGTCTCCAGTTTTTTGAGGTCTGTGTTCCAATGCATCAAGACAATAACTCCCTGAGAGATAGGCTATACTTCAAGTGTGCTTTATGAGCTGAAGACAGAATTATTGACTTGGTTCCTTTAGCCTGTGTTGTGCAGGAGATCAAAGAAGGTGTTTGCAGTTGTATTCTAGGAACCTGACCAACACCAATGTCACAAATCCAACATAAATAATCAGTGTTTGCCACCCAAGAAGTCACAAAGATGGTAAAAAAAAAAATTAAAAAAAAGTGACACTGAGGAAGAAATGGAAATAATAGGAGAAAAAAAACCTGACAGCTTTCCAAGTGCGAAATTTGTTTGAGAGTAATTATGTAAGAATACTATGCATAGCTTATTCCATGCCAGATCTCCTGGTGAGCGTATAAACATATCCATGCTGGTAATGTTTCCACTCAGAAGCAAATTGCCATTGCACTACTTAGAAATTTGTCAGCAGAGAGGTGGAAAAGGTGGGAATGAAGGCCCTGCTTGCAGTGAAGACAGTCCCAGGATGAGCAGTGAGCCAAGCTCAGGCACAGCCCTTCAAGAAGGTGTTTGAAGAAGATGTTTGCATCAAATTACCTGATTCCAGGCAGAGGCTCATTTCCCTCAGAGAGAAGAAACTGGAGCTACCTGTCTTCCTCTCACCCAGAACCGAAGCACTGGGAAAGCTCCTTCAGGGTATCAAACAATAGGGGCGTTGCGTCAAGTCTGAACATTCCTTCTATTCAAATCTAAATACAATGGATTTTATCTTCTCTGGGCTCACTGGGGCCCTCGATTGTCAGATCTGTAACCCTGCAAAGCAGACCCTCATCACTCCCCATTGTTTTCCACCAAATGAAGATCTTCCATAGAAGCTGCATAAACAGCCCATTCATAAAAATATAAAAAGTCTTGTAGCAAGACAATAGCCCAACATCACCCCTGGTGAAGTTAGCAGAGTTAAAACATGCAAAGAATCTCCCTCTCTCCTGCTCCAGTGCAGAATCCCAACCACCAGCATCTCTGCCTCATCTCCATTTCCATCACCACTTCATAAAAACTGGGCAGTGAAGATCAGGAGCAAAGGCTTTGGTTACCTGGAGAGCTCTTGTGCTCATGATACAAATGGACTGTGATAATGGGCAGTAAAAAAGAGTCTATTATCTTGTCCTCTTTAAGAGGACTTCTTAGGAGATTTCTTTGATGTTTGCAAATTGGACAAGTTAATGATTTTGCTATTCATGATCCCTTTTCTTTTCTCTCTTTTTTTTCTTTATTTTTTTGTCTTTTTTACCCTTAATCAGAGTTGGCTGCTTTCCTCTATGCTCTACCAGATGGGAAGCAAATGGAGCACCAGGACAGAAATGAGGGGTTAATTAATTTAATCCAAGAGTGGTTTCCTCACGGTATTGCCTGCATGGGAATATCCATGTGTGCTTAGCCTTCCCTCTTCCACATGTACCACTCGTATTCTGCTTTGATGAAAAACTGAGGAAAAATTGTTCATCACAAGGCCTATTTTCAGCCTACATTGGATCACAGGAGGAGTTTCCTTTGGTCCTTGCTTGAAAAGAATTAAATGTGAGGAATGTAAGAAGGATGTGGATGTAGCCCACTCTTTTACTCACACATTTCCCGGTTCTTGGCCTCTTTCTGGGACATACAATGTCTCATTTATTTGTGCCACATCACTGAGAGCATCACCTCAGTGGTGATTTACTGACTGGCCACTTCTTTAGGCTTTTACCTAAAGCAGAAATGTTCCTTCTACCTGATTAGGCACCACTGCAAGAGAGCAGTGGGAGGCCAAGGATTCTCTGGTTAAAAGGATGATTAACCTTCCTTGAAACAAACTTGAACTGAACCAAGGGTGAATGATCTAGAAAGTAACAAAGTGCATCTAATTGAAGCAGAACTGGAACAAACTGTGCTCTTCCTTTTTGGCTTCCTTTTATGTTTTAATGAGGAGTGATAAGCTCCATGTCTGATATTATTAAAGGGCTTGAGTGGATGAGCCTCTTGTCTTGGGCCAGATGCTGCTATCCTTGACCCCCAACATAAACAAGAGTTTTCCCTGGTATGGATCCAAGGAGCAGAGGCCTGTCTCACATTGCAGCAGCCCAAGTTTGAACCTTGAAAAGCCCAGGCTCCTTTTCAGTCCTTCACCTTGCAATGAGAACATTTGACCTCTCCGCTTAACCCTAAATTAAATCTGCCTTTGGTTTCTCTGGGCAGGAGGGTCAATTTGCAAAACATTTGGAGCTGCTTGGTTCCCACCAGCAGAAAGTTCAGGGCAGGTCACCTCTCAGCAGTGCCACAGAGCCCAGCCTTGCACATCTGCCCATTGTCACACGTGGAGCTGCACATCAGCTGTGCTGAGGACAGAATTCACACAGTTTCTCCTTGGGGCAGCTTCTCATCCTCCAAGTGCACTGAGGCTGAAGCAGAACGCACAGAATTCCTACAGAGGTCTCTGGCTGAGTTGAAAAGGAGGCACTGAAATGTGCTGCTGCAATAGGAATGTAATGAAAACTGTAATATCAGCACTGGGTGCTGGTGAAATTATCCTTTTTTTTTTAATATCATGCTGCAGATTGCTTTGCTGTCCTGTACTCTCATATTCTTGTGGGGTAGCTCAAAAGAAATAAAGGTGCTGCACCAGAGATGTTTGGGATCTAATAAAAATCAGTCTCTCTTTCATCAACATCCCTTAACTATGCAAATAGGGACAATATAATAATTTCCAAGTGGGGGGAAAAAAGGAGCAGAAAGTGCTTTCCTGTGTTTAATCCTAAAATTATTTCCTGTAGATGCTGAATACTCTCCTTATGGCCTGGAGGAGGTTCAGTAAGAATATATTTGACTGTACTTTGAAGCTCACCAAGGGCTGTCCCCTCACCAGGTACACAGCTGTACAACATCCTACACAAGGCAAGAACCAGGATCTGACTCAGATTTGAGTGACTTTTCAGTCCAGACAGGAATCAGCAGCCTGAGGTGGCTCCCTGGCCTTGGTGTGCTTTGGGGAACTGAGCCTTTGTCCCTCCTAAGCTGCCCACTCTGAGTGAGAGGCAGCAGTGCCAGCCCTTAGAAAGGTGCCGCTTGTGTTCTTAAATGCATTCAGATTTTCAGGCTGAAGGTGTGGGGATACGCCAGTCATTGCTTCTCAGTTTAATTTTTTTTCCAGAGGTGTTGTGACCTCCTGCCCACAGAGGTTTGTGGCTGTGCAGCTGCACAGGGCCAGGATGTCAACCCTGGCATGCACAGCTGCCAGCATTGCTCAGAGGTCAAGCTCCCAAAATTATGAGACAGTCCAAGAGGGGAAGGAAGAAACCTAAAGCTTGGAAAAATGCGGGAGGAAAAAAAAAAAATTCTGAAGCTTAAAGGTTTGTGACAGTTCCTAAACTATAGCAAGAAGGGCTCCTGTCTCTGCAATCCAGTCCAAAGGCAGGTTCAACCAAGAGCCAGGCTTCATTCCCAACTCCACCCTCAGCTTCAGAAGGCCAGACCAGTTCTCCCAACACTTGACAAAGCAGATCTATCCCAGGGAAGAGATTTTCCAGCATGCTGGGAAAAAAAATCTGGCAACGCCTCTGGACAGTTTCAGTGATCAAAACACTCTGGGGCCTCTCAATTATTGGTAAGATTTTCCTACGATTCCTTGTTTATAAAAGTTTTCTTTTTATAGATTTTTGTCTTGCCTGTGAAACGACAAACCCTGAATGTGTTTGCTTTATTTCTGTCCCTGTAAAACTCTCTTAACAAGGGTAGCAGGGAGATGCAGGAGGATGGAAGAGGCTGTGGAGGCATCAGCTGCTGGGCCATGTCAGGGATCCAGTGGTTATGGACCAGTCTGAAGTCTGGCTCCATCATTCAGGGCACAAGTGAACATTTTTTGGAGGCTGAGGGACATTGGGGTGTTCCTTTCTTGCTCACTCCATCCCAGCTGATGCTGTCCCAGCTCCATTTCACAGTGCAGGGCAGGAATTCCCTTCTCCTGCAGAGTTTAGGAGAGCACTGAAAGATTGCTTCATGCCAATCCAGCTCCAAAAAAGCAAGTGAAGGCTTTGAACAATTTATGAGTGAGTGGAATTTTTCTCTCTGTGGAAATGCTCAAACCTTCAAACACAGGCTGTATTTCTGCATTAACTCAAAGTGAATGGTCTCATACCCATGAATTAAACCACTGGGGATGATGATGGTGAAGCTGGCTTTATATTGATGGTGTCACCTGATTGTCCTTGCTCTGTGTCCCTTCCCCGTGGCAGTGTGGCAGTGAGAGTCCATTGTGGATGTTCCAGCATCCCTGACACTCAGTGCAGCTGTCTCTGCTCTCACAGGATCCATGGCTCCATCCTAAACAGATGAATTCCTTCTGAGGAGCAACACAAAGGGGATTTATTCTCCCTGGATATGCATGCAAATACACAGCAGCACAACGAGGGGACTGGTGTGCACACCAGGGAGAAAACACACCCTGAAAATTCCCTGCCCACATCCAAAGGCCTGCAGAGAGGAAGGAGGAACACTCAGAAGCTGATCCCAGGCTGTGGGGATTGCATCAGGCTAAATAATATTTATCTGTGCTCATTTATCCACCAGATTCATGTGGATTAAGACACAGGTGACTCACTTGATGGAATTACTAACTCTATTAAATACTATTAAACTTCTGGAAAGCTCACAGCACTAAACTCTCACTAAAGTTTCTTTTTTATGTGTACAGATTTACAACAGCAAATAGCAAATTCTTGAGGACAGACTGGAGGCCTGTCCCTAGAATACAGGCTGATATCACATCAATTTCTGTGTTTCAGCTCCATTTAATAACACCCAATTTTTCTAACCCGATGGCAAAATAATTTTTCTAAACCACTAGCAAATTTATTCTATTCTCTCTTAATAAAAATTGAGATGTCCTGATCAAGGGTTTGATGTAAAATTGAAAGAAACTAGTGATAATCTTTCCACTGACCTCAATAAGCTTGGATAGAGACCCTGAAATAAAAGTTAATGTGTATCAGGAGAAACAGTGAGCTGGAAGTGAAACAACATAGATCAATCTATTGCCTAAAATTGCTGCAGGAATAGCATTCTTCTGATGTTTTACTATGGTTCCATTCTAAAATACATTCTCTGTGCAGCTACAGCGAGCATTTTCCTTAAATGAAAAAAAATGGAGCCAGTCAGACTTCTCTGTTTGAATGCTGATGGCATTTTTCATTTTTATGCCCTTCTCCAAAGCAGAAAAGCAAGAGATTTTGCTGAAGCGATAAGGGAATTTATACATTCAGAACAGATCTGCACTATTATGACTCCAACATGTAATGCTGAGGCAATAAAATTTATGACTGTCTTCCTCAGTGCTTTAATGAGGCATTGCAAGGCTCACTGTATATTTGCAAATGTCTTAACAGATAATGATTTTAAAAAGTACTGGAGTACAGCTGCCAGCACAAATGGTCATAACACCAATTATCTTCCCAGGATTTAGTCATTATGTGGAATCAGAGGCAAAACTGAATCCCGGGCCAGTTTTCTCCTCCAGTTTGTGAGGGAAGTCAAGGGAATGTGTTTCTCCAGACCCATCTCCTGTTAACTTTCCTCTCCAGTGCTGGCATAATCCCAGCAATTAAACTGAGCCTCCTGATGAGAGTTATTATTTTTAATCCAGCTTGTTACGGGGCATAAGCGGTTTCACTAATCTGCTTTTGGCACGTCTGCTCTTCCCAGCACAGCCCTGCCCTTGTGACAGGAGCTGGGGGGCTCTGGCAAAGGCTCTCCAGTGGATGAGGGGCTGACACCCCACTCGAGGCAGGGATCCTAAACCCACAATCAGCACAGAGTCAGCTGGGACCAGGGAGGGATGGAGAAGTGAGTGGATTGACAAAATCAATTGTGGAAATAAATTCCTGGCAGAAAAATCTGCATTTCCATACATCTTTGGGGTGGAAATTGCTAGAGAATGAGTGGGATCTATGTTTTTTCCTATCTCCAAGCTCCCAAAACTCTCCCATGATTTTTGGAGTGAGTCTGTTTGTTTGGGGAGGAAATGGCAAACCATTAAAAGCTTCCATCTCTTCTATTTCACTGCCAAGACACAGCCAAACCCACAGGTTTGTTTTAGGTTAGGCCAGGATATGGGAGTTTGGAGCGTTCCAGAAAGGTGCAATCACAGAATCATGGAATGGTTTGGGGTGGAAAGGACCTTAAAGATCATCTACTTCAACCCCCTGCCATGGATAGGGATGCCACCCATGAGATCAGCTTGCTCAGGGCCCCAAAGAACCTGGCCAATCACTGATGCTAACTTCATTTCCCCTAAATTCTGAATGAAACAATAGGAAGCAGCAACTTTTTTATATCTCTTCAAAAGAAGGACATCTGTTGCCCACCAACCTCTTCAACCTCCCCTGTCAGCTTTAAGAGTGAAGGGAGAGCCCTTTAGGTGCCATTTTTCCTGGAGAAACTCAGACAACTGAGGGATTGCTGGTTGAACAGGCAGGAGGAGGAAGGCAGCACACAAAGGCTTCCCCAAATACCACCTGAGCACCTCCACCACCCTCTGAGAGCAGCACTGGGCCAGCAGCTGAAGGCTGCTCCTGGTTTTCCAGGCACTGCTGGCTCCTGGGGGGGTCTCTGTCCCAGGTTTGTGAGACACCGAGGGCTGCTCTGCTGTGCAGTGACTCAGCTCCCCACCAGAAAGGCCAGAGCTTTACTCATAGGTCGGGATGAAGTCATTATTCCTGAATTTCCATCACACAGGACTGCAGTTCAACCAGCTCCCACGGCCTCAGAGTTTATCTGAGCAATTCCTCCAGGCTGGCTCCGAGTGAAGCCATGGAGACACGGCCGGACACTGCTGTGCCCTGCACCCCTCCCAGTTTATTGCCCAGCAGTCCCAGTTTATTGCCCAGCTCTGAAGGACAAACCTTCACCATGCTTTCCTGTCTGCTCCCACACCTGACTGGCCAGACAAGGCAGAAATCTGTTTATTAATTTAGCTTCCAGGTCAGGCATGAAAGCAAAGGATGTGATGAGCTCACTGGCCTAATGTCCTTAGCTGCTTGGGTTGATTTAAGGTATGTGTTTTGCTAAGGTCCAGAGACCAATTTTTCCTGTCTAATAAAGCAGATAAATGAAAAGGAAACATTTGCCTCAAAGTATTTTGTGCAAATGCCCGTGGTTTTTCTCTCTGAAATAAATGAGATTTTTATTTTTGTCTCATTCACTTGGATGCACTTCATGGGATCATGGAATAGTCTGGGTTGAAAGGGATCTTTAAAGGTTACCCAGTTCCACTCTCTGCCTTGGGCAGGACACCTTCCATTATCCCAGGTTGTCCCAAACCCCATCCAACCTGGCCTCAGACACTTCCAGAGATGGGGCAGCCACAGCTTCTCTTCCATACAGAGGCACAGCTCCATGTGAGGCTCCAAACAGTAACATTTTGGTGATTTATTTTAGCTGGAAAATCCTGAAGAGAGAGAAAAAAAAAAAGATGCTGTAGGTTGCACTTCTTCCCATTCTCATACCCCACAATTTCTTCTTAATCTTCATATTCCATAAACACATCCACCTTAGTATATAGTGCCACTGCAGGATAAAAACTGCCTTGAAATAAATGCTGTGTAAACCATGGAAGGCAGAGAAATTCCCAAGCCAACCATTAAACACGAGAGGAAATGGTGACAAAACAGCCTGGCAGCTGCTTGCCCATACCTGAGCCCAAACAACACTTCTGGAAGTGAAGATCCCTCTGAAATGCCCGTTTTGGAGCAGCATCCCATGAGCAGGTAGAATGTGAGCATTAATTTGTGGATTGCAACATCCACCGAGGTCAGAGTGAAGGCTCAGCTCTTTTATGCACTCATGTTGCTAAGAGCAAGTGTTGCTTTCATTTACCAACCCACAAATCCCATGTGTGGTATTATTTCCCTGTTTTTCAGCGCTAAGAAATGTGTCTATATAAAACCTCTCAGAAATATTGCTCTAAGGATTCTGTAATTCATTGTAACTCCCAGCCCTAATAACTACAAGGTGATTTTTCAGAGATTTCTAAAATTGGCAGGCTAATATTTCTTGGATCAGTCAGAAAAGAACTACTGCTCCATCCTTTGCTTATCCTTTCCTCATCAACAAGTGTAATTACAAAACCATATTTCCCCAGCCCAGGATTTCAGGATTCCCTGTCAGAGCCATTTTCCCCTCCTCCAGGAGCCAATCTGAATCCTGTTACTCCAGGGGAATGTCAACTGACTCATCTCCCATCCCTGATGGCCATAACTTCCATTCCTACCTATCAAATATCTGCCACAGCTGGAACGGATGAAAAGCAGAGATATTCTCACAAACTTAAAACTGAAAGATATTCATACTGAGGAGAAAAAAAAAAAAAAAAAAAAAAAAAAAAA
>VWYP01004898.1:540379-606642 GCA_013400435.1 Pycnonotus jocosus | reverse complement strand
AAAAAAAAAAAAAAAAAAAAATAAAAAAAAAAAAAAAAAAAAAAAAAAAAAAAAAAAAAAGGGGGGGTACAGAGGTTTCAGTTCTCTCCAGAGAGAGTGGGACAAAGGAACATCTGAACTCTGGGGAGGGAATAGAGCATCAGCTCCAGGAAAAAAAAAAAACCAACAAACAAACCCCTTCTGCTTATGCAGGGATCTGTCTGGTACCATTTACTGCTGTCATTTAATCAGCCCAGAGGTTTAACCTGCACTGGGAAACAGCCACCTGTATGGAAGTCATGACTGTGATGTGGAAGAAAAATGGGATTCCTAAGCCAAAAAGAGGAAGGCCCTTTCCACACAAAGGTTACGGATGCTTTTAATCCCAAAACCCCGTGTGCCAGGGCTGCAATAATTGATGCTAGAACTTGACAAGCCAGATCAATGATTAATGGTGAGTTTGCTAGTTTTGAACCAAGAGCTGCAGCAGAAGTTAAATCCATTTGTACCCTGTCACAGGAGGGTTGTGCTTTTAAAAGGACAGGCAGAAATTGGCAGGATGCTTTTACAAGGAGTCTGGTGCAGAGCTGGATTTGCTGCATCCTTTAGTAACAGCTTAATTTCATTTAAGGCATGCCATATATTCAAGTTACCACAAGCACAGGGTGGCTTATCTGACAAGTGGCTGTGATGGATCTCCAGTATGTTAAACACTTTCCTTCAGGAAGTGTCAAAAACATGATTGATTTCCTTTTATCCCTGTGCCGTGGGGAGTTCTGTTGCAATTCCATGCACTTTGTCAGAATTAAAACAAAAATCCAGGCAGGCAGTACTGAGCAAAATGGAATGCAGGCAGTGCATGCCATGCTTTGGGTGGGGAAGAAAGGGTGGTACAATTCTCACCTTTTAAAAGATCTTTACCCACAGGTGGAGCACCCCTTTTCCTGAATGGCAAGCGAGCTGTAATTTCCAACCCTGCTCTCCTAATTGCTGGATGTGAAACCAGGATCAGCCCTGTAATGTTGCCAATCCCAGGTATAAAGCAATCAAGAGTTAATCTTCAAGTTCTCACTCAGGGAAATTATACCCTGAGTCAGCAGCGGGCTCCTGACTTGTGCACACAGGTCGGGATTTGTCTGATTTGTGATGATTCACGCTGGAGATGCAGCAGGGATAAATGTGCCAAATGTACCACGAACAGCAGCACTGCACTGGGATGGGGACAATGGCATGTTCTCCTTAGGGATGGATTTTTGGGAGCACCCTCTGCCCTTCCTGAGCTGCAGGACACGGTCTGTGGTGCCAGCATGGCACGGCAGCTGTGTTTTAAAGCAGTGACACAAAACTTGTCCCGTCAAGCAGGAGACTGTCAGCACTCACATTTTCACCCTGTGACCCCCAAGTCAAGGCAATCAGAGCACAGACTTCTCCCTGCCTGCAGGAATGAATGCCTGTTGCTGCCATATTTTCAACACAGTGAAAGGTTAATGCATGCATTGCCATGCATGTAATTAACACTTCTCCTCTAGTAGCACATCACCCTTTAAAATTAGCACTGCTTTTGTCCATTTGTGGCAGGAGATGGCATTTCCCTTCATTTTGCTCGTATCTTTAATTTACAGCACTGGTTTTGTGTCCTCCACATGTATCTGCAGCCTGTGCCCAAACAAAGCTCATTTCTGAGCCTGAGCTCAGTCTGTGCTTTGGGGGCACCTGGCAGTGCCCAACACTGGCAGCCTGTGGGCAGGGAAGGACATTCTGCTCATATCCCCTCTCTTTATCCAAAGCTCCCAGAGCCTCCCTTCAAGCTCCCTGCCAGCCCATGCCTGCAGCAGCTCCTCTCTGCCAGCTCAGCCCCTTCTCAGAGCCCTGCATCATCCAAAGATGCTTTAACCCACCCTGGCCCTCTGTCCCAGCTCCCAGCTCAGCTCCTCTGGTGACATTTTTGACATTTTTGGTTCATCTGCCGAGCTGCTCCTGCCGGTGACGTGTGTCAGTGCTCCCAAGGGATGCCAGCTGATTGCTGTGCTGCAGCTTCAGCTTCTTCTGGAATGATCCAGGCTTTATTAGACCCTGACTGGGAGCTGACTGAATCCAGGGTTGATTGAAGCGTTCAGCCCATTTCATATGTGAATGCTCAGTGCTGGAAGTGAAGCCATCCCCAGGCAGACGCTGCCTGCAAGCCAGTCACTGTCCTGGGTCAGCTTCATCTCAGTCTCCTTCAATCCACCCATTCTGTAACAATCAAGGACAAGATCATTTCCTGGTTTGTATTTTTCACCTTCTGACAAGTTTTTGAGCAGGCTTTGAGGTGTCACCAGCCTGAATGGCAGCACGTTGTCTTTCTTGAATCAACGCTCATTTCCTAATCGGCTGCCAGACTCCTCTCTTTTTCTGTTCCACACTTTGTCCTTGTGATCCCAGGGCTGCTGAGGGGGCCTGGGACAGGGAAAGCACAGCCTGTCCCAAGTTTCTGTAGCCAAGAATGAAGAGGGAAAGAAAGGGGAATACTCAGAGTCTGTTTTATCCCATCCTGCTGTTTGTTTCCTCCTGCTTCTGGCCCTGCTCCTCCACAAAAACACTCCAGAGGCTGGGGAGGCTTAACAGCCTTCCCATGGCTTGGTGGTGGAGGTACAAATGGGGTTAGAAATGCCCTCAGGAGAAGGAGGACACCATCAAACCATTCCTCCTCCTGCTATTCCCATCACTGCATTATCCTTCACAATGAGTGCCCTGCTCTCCCTGCAGATGAGGATTCATCACTCCCTTCCAAGCCCCTGAGGAGCTTCAAAATCAAAATATTGGTAGAGTTAAAAGGTCCCTTCCTGTTGTTGTTTCCCAAATTATTTTTCACCATCATACAAAAAAATCCAAAACAAAAAAAAAGCCCCCCAAAAACCCAAACAGAAAACCCAAACCCCAACAAAACAAGGGAGCAGAAGGCTTTTAAAAGACCAAAAGAAATAAACATCAACTGAAGTTCCTTTGCTCCAGTTGTCAGACTTGGAATTTTTAATACTTTTAACATATCCAAAATGCCTCTGGAAAGCCAAAGGCCTTCTTGGGGTTTTTGTATTTCATTTGAGCTGGATGAAAAATGAGCAAAAGCCCATGTTTTTTGTTTTTCCAGCCCAACACAAAAGTTCTCTAAACAAGGAGGAATATCCAGGTCAACAAAGCAGGAACAGGCTGCACCATGGAAAAATAAAACATCAGCTCAGTTTCCAGAGAGGTGAAGAATCAAAGGCCTTGTCCCTGCCAGGAATTCCCATCTCCCAGAGAAACTCAACAAATTCAAGAAGACCAGCAGAAAACTCTCTAAAATGGAGTTTTATTTTTGCTCCCCATGGGAAAAGGGGATTTTACATCTTCTGCCTCTTGCAAAAAGCCAACATTTTCCTAACTGAAAGCTGGATACATTTTCAACGTGTCTTCAGTGCTTTACAAATCATGTTGCATTTTAGCCTCCCTTGCTCCCCCGCCACGGGAAGGGCTGAATTTTTTGATTTATATTTCACAGGGGTAGGTGATGATACTTTAAGTCATCTTGGAAAGCTGTTAGCACAAGGAGTCCTGCTGGAACATAACCCTCTGCAAAAAACTGCCTCTTCATGAGAGGTATTTGCAGGCTGGCTCCCACCAGCAGGGCTGGGCTAAATCACAGCCAATCATAAAATATGATCATAAAGGTCTGTTCTTTCCCTAAATTGACTACCTAAAGGCAAAAACCCTTCAGCAAGTCTTTTAGCCAGGGACTAAGGATACTTTATTCCACTTGAGTAATCCCACTCCCACTCATGAAAGTCCACGTTATCTCAAAAGCAGCCCTCTGGATTTAGTCGTGCTTAGCCAGTGAAGCCCAGCCTAATTTATTTTTGTTGCTTTCTCCTGAAAGTATCCAATAAATTCAAACACATCATGAGAATTGCACCAAACCAACAATATTTTTTAAAAAGTCATAATGATACTGGGTATCTGGAAGGCTTCCAAGGATTCCTTAGGAAAATTCTTTCGAATTCATGTGCATTAAAAAAGGCATTATTTCATTCCAGGCACAATGACAAAAAAATGTTAGGAACTGGAGCTGGGAAAAATATTTTGGATTTGGTAAATGGTGGAAGCATGGGGGTTTTTTCTTTTTCTTTTTTTTTTTTTTTTCACTATTTCAGTAAAGACCAGCTTCTAAAAATCATTTTCATCACCTGCAGAACAACCTTGACTGAATTACAGCAACAAAAACCAGGTAAAACAGCACCTTCCTTGGGAATTTGCAGAGAAAACACCAGGTAGTTCAGCAAACACATTTATTTATGCTCCACATATTGTTCTAAATTTCAGCAGTGGCCAAGGGGAGCATATTTATCCAAGGAGCTGATTCTGCCACCCTTCCTTGGCTGGCATCTAAGAAATTGCACATAATTACTGGAAAATACAAGGTGGGAAGGAAATCTTCTTCCTTGGATTGAAAATCTAAATCATCACATGTCCTTAAGAGCCACAGAACCATAAAATGGTTTGGGTTGGAAGGGACCTTACAGATCACCTTGTTCCAAATCCCTGTTATGGGCAGGGACACCTCCCACCAAACCAGGCTGCTCCAAGCCCCAAAACCTGGCCTTGGTATTGATCACTGGGAGGAAATTCATGTGAACAAAAAATTCATGGCTCCAAAAATGAGTTTTCCCCCTTCTTTGCTCCACTTTGGCTGCCCATGTCCAGCTTTAAGTCCTGCTGCATCCCTCTGTAGCTGCCAAACCTCCCAAATGCATCCTCCATTGATTTCCCTCTTTTTTGCTGGATCCTGTTTTAGCCTTTTTACAATGCTGGCAGCTGCAATAAAATATGCAAAGTCATGAAACTCTCAGGGCTGCCTTGAGCTCATCGAGTTTGGCACAAAGGCCAGCAAAGGGCAGAACCTTCTCCCTGATGGACGTACAGAAAATGTTCTTTTCCAAAGCAGGACAGCCACAAAATGCTGCAGAAATTCCCACCAGGCATCACAGAGGACCAAAGGACAGGGCAAATCTTTATCCACCCTCTCATGGATAAAGAACAGTTGAGAGCAGCAGGATTGTAAAGGACAGGAAGATGCAGGAGGTGGGGAAGCTCCAGCCTTTTTTACATGGTCTGTACAAATAAATTCCTAAATAAAAAATTGTCTCTGGGTGACCTCACTGGCCGTGCTTTCATCTGTAGACACTGCAAATTGGGAACAACGAGGCACTTCAGCAAATTGAAAAAGTCACTGAAATAGAAAGGAGAGGGAAACTGTTTCAGGCAGAACATTGTTATTTTTGTCAAGTGTTTACCAAAACACAAGTGGAAAAATTATTTTGAAAATCCATCTAACTCTGACATCACTCAAGGCTCAGCGAGGGCAAGGGGGATGTGGAGTAGTTCTTGTGTAGATGTGATTTACTCTGTATTTCAGATGGATGTAGACTGTCTGACTTCATCAGCTAAATTAACTATACACTAGCCCGAGTCAGAGTAGGTAATTGCATTTCTAATTGATCAGCACTCTCACCAGAAGGCGGATGCAAGCCAGATATTTTAAAATATCCCCACTATTCCACAGGCTTCCAAATAGATGTTTTAGCTTTGAATCTGAAGTCAGGGCAGCCCCTAACAAAGCAACAAGCACCAGTTTCTCAGTGTGGTGATGCCTTCTGGGCTATCTGAAGCACAGATGCATTCACAGAGTGGAAGTTCTGCCTCAGCAAAGAGGGGCATCACTCTGAGGTAATTATAGATACCTACACTGAATGTCAGGGACTTGCCATAACAGATCCACATTTGAGAGTGGGGTGTTTTTTATAAATAACGTGGCACTTGGCACATCTCCCACTGCAGCAAACAGGGCTGTCACGCAAAGATGTCCTGACGGTGCCTTCCTTGGAGGATCTGCAGAGCCACGGGAGCAGCCTGGCTGACACTGCCATGTCCTGCTTCTGGAGATGTGTTAACCAGCACTAAATCTGTCCTGATCCTATCTGGCTTTGCTGTTCCTGGATGAGAACTCTGGGTCAGGAGCTGCTGTCTCGTAGCTGTAACATATGGGCTGAAGCAGTGCCTGGCACCCTCTGTGGGAAACGGGAGAAGAGAGCTGTAGGGACACTGCTGCTAAACGCTGCAAGGAGATCACTGCCATTCATTGCTATTTTCATGCCTCTTTGACAGGAGAAACTAATCCAAGGCACTTTGAAAATGCGGCTGATGTGCTCTGCAGGCTGGGACAGCACGGGCTGAGAGCAAATCCTTTCCGAGGCAGCCGAGCATGTGTAGATGTGCAGGGACCCTCTAAACCAGCGGGTAATGCAACTGCTGAAGCAAACTCCCCTTTTTCTCTCCTTTTTCCAGGATTCAGAAGGGTTTGAAGCCGGTTTTTTTTCCCAATCTCACCGTTCTCCTCCCCCTTCTCTGCATTTCAGCTTCTCCAGGCTGCAAGAAAAAAACGAAAGAATTAAATATCTTGAAAAAAGAAGGGCTGGCAGGAACTAAGGAGATTACCGCTCAGATAGAGAGCAATCCCCTTCCGAACGTTTGTCTTTGATATGCATCCCTCGAGGTCCATTTAGGGCAGCTCCTGTGGAAATTGGTGGCAATTAGGCACTTAGGTACCTCGGTGGTACCTCAGCCTTGCCACTCCCCAGCCCTCAGAACAAAAGCTTTTGAATGAGAGCCCCCGCAGGAAGAATTAGTTTGGAAAAGGGAAATGGGTTTACAAGTTGTGAATTCAGACAAGGGCACTCGAACAACAAAAACCTGGCCGACTCCTTTGTTCAGTCACAAAAGCCAGCCACCATTTGGCTGAAACCTTCGGTTTTTCCACTGCAGCTCCTTAAATGAGCTTTTGGAAGGTCAATTTGCAAGAAGCAGATAAAACCGGCTGCCAGCATGGAAATGCCACCTCATAGCGGAGAAAGGACATGCTGGGAAATGACATCTGATGCTGGGGGCTGAGCAGGACCAAAAAGTGTCCCCACCATCAAGCAGGAGCTGAGTGAGGGCATGAAACTCCCGCAGCAACTGTTCTGTGGGGAACCTGCCCGTGCTGGGGCTTCAAAAATGCACGACAGAACCAGAAAGTTCTTTTCTAACACAAGGTTTTATTAAAGAAACAGCACAGACCACTTCTTGCTGGATGCTTTCCTCTATTTTCTCTCCCTTTCCCCAAAAAGACTTTTTTGTGCTCTCTTTTTACTGCACAGCTTCACCTCCAGACTTTCTTCCTCACCCAAAACCCTGCTGAAGATGAATGAGATGGGACTTGCAGGAGCAGAGGCTTTTGAAGAAAGTTTAAAGGAAAGTTCTGAACAGCCTGGCTGTGTAAATGCTGACAGGAATGTGAGTATCTGCCTGCCTGCGTCTGGAAATGGAAAGAATGGGAAGGAACTGTTCAAGGTTATAAATAAAAATAATGAGATGGGATTTCACAGAAAAAATGTTAAGGCTGAATATCAAGGGGAATTTCCTGCCAGTGGGTGCTTCCAGTGGTTCCTGGTGTTTTTTTAAGGGAAAGTGATGGATGAGTTATCACTGAAGGCACGAAATGGAGAAGGCACTGGGAAAGGCAGCACTGCACCCCTGGGCAGACTCAGTCCTCCTGCACCTCCCCTAAATCCTTCTTACTAACAGTGGTGTTACCCTCATGCATGTCCAGAAGCAACCAGATTTTTGTCACACAAATGCAGAAGCTCCTGGAAACCTCACTGGAGTGTGTGATCCATGCTTAGCAAGGTTTCTGCTAAGTTCAGTTTACCAAAGTTCCTGAATCAGGTCATAGAGCTACTCCTTTCCAGATTTCATTTACATCAGCATCTTTAGGGTTAGAAAAGTCCCACATTATTCAGAAACCATGAGCTTTTTGCATAGGTTCAGCAATAAAATCACAGGCCAGTATTGAACAATTTCAGGGATGGGGCAGCCACAGCTTCTGTGAGCAACCTGTGCCATTTTCCTTTTAAATGTAGCCCAAGGTAGAAGGAAAAGCAGGAAAATTAAAGTTTCTGCACTTGTCACAAGCTTTACACACGAGATTTATGAACCACACCATCTGCACATACACCAGCCCCAACCACATGAGAGCTGGATCCTCTCCAATAATCTGTTGCTGACATAGCCAGTGACCTTGAAAATCATCAATCTGTGCATTAAAATCGATAGAATAGTATTTTTTTTTTTTTAGTACTTCACTATCTGTCCCTCCAAGCTGTGATGGAGATGTTGGAAATGAAGTAAAATTTACAACAGATTTGATTCTGCGTCAAACAAATCATATTAAAACTAATGCCAGGTTCCTGGATTAGGCATGCACCTTCTTGTTCAGAATTTGAGCCTTTACCTATGGAACTGAAATCAGATTTTGTCTCAGTCCTGTTATCAGAAGGGAAACCAGAGAGATGCAGCTCTACTCAGAGCCTCTGCCACTGTAGCTGGGACCTCCTCTTTGTGATGCCCTGTGCTACAGGATTAGATGACAAATAAGACAGTAAAGCTTTTCTATCCCAGAAAGAGAAGACAGGTGCCCAGAGATGCTTGCAAGGATCCCTGATCCTTATCTGAATGTTGAAACATCAGTTTCTAAATCAATAGCATTCAACTTGTTCAGAGAAAACTGGGTGCTAAGACAGGGCTGTGTGATAAAATTGTGTCATATTGGCTCTCCAAAAGACAAAGGCTTTTTTTTCCCAAAGCCTTTTTCAATTGTTCTGGGTGTTGCATCTAATCCTGAAAGATCCCAGTGATGAAACATATGAATATCAAAGGAGGGATTACATCTACTGTAACTTCAGAGTCTTTTTCCTGCTCTCTTCAGGTGGATTTAGAAATGCTTGTTTAGCTTTCATTCACTGTAGGTTTTAATCTCCCCAGAAAACAAGAGCATGTTACTTAGAAATTACTGAAATGGAGAAAACATTTCTCCTCCACACTGGTCACAGTGAAATTCTTGACATAAAAGCAAAAGAGGTAACAAGGTACTTAAGTTACTTTGCAGCAACAAAATACAAGTCTGATTAACCATATACTCTCCTTTCCTCCAGCTACTAAAAAAAGTACGAAAATTTCAGTGCTGCACAGTAGAAGTTGAGAGTGTACATAGAGAGTTGTAATGACTTGGCCAAAGTCAAAGAGCAAATCAAAATTACTCCCAGGACAAGGACGTGGGCATTCACATCTGTCATTTTGTGCCCTGCCCACAGAGGTGATGATGGAAAAGCAAATTCCTGCCACCACTTCCTTCTAAAAGTATCCCCAAAATGCGTCACTACTTCACACTTGTCCTATTAGTAAATACGAATGTCAATGAAATGTTAATGTGACATTTTACCACAATCAGGGCATTAATTTAATTATGTAAAGATCCTCATTAATTAGATTCTTTAATTGCTAAGTTTTTGGCTTCCTACGCCTGGAATTATTAGCAGGATCTTCATGCAATAGTGTCCATTTCAGTATCTGTTTAAAGCCCCTGGACCTACAACGTTCTCCATGACCCATTTAATAAAGTGAATTACTTTCACTGACATCCATGATAGTTTGGGGGTTGTCATTGTACCTCCTACTTTTGATTAAAAACCCCACCTCTTAACCAGGTAGCCTGAACCAAGGCTATTCCTTGATTTTACAGAACATCTTTATAAACAGGAAAAGTTGCATGCATGACCCAAAATATATTTGACAACGATGTTTTTATCTTTTTCTTGCTCCAAACTACCTGCCCTGCCTGCTGGGAAGGTGCAACAGAAGACTCTGCCAGCCTGTTTATGGTAAATGTGTTAAAAACAAGTAGATGCTGAAAAGATTTCCAGGCTTGGTAGAGGACCATGTGTTTTTGTGCTTCAAATTTATCAGTGTGGGGACGTGTTTCTATACATAAACCAGAAGTTTGGTGCATATTCCACACCTGAAGTCCAGCAACAGGAGCTCCCACTGCCATTGTTTGCCTTTCCCAATAAATTCCAAGCGCTCTCTACAGCAGCCAAAAGCACCATCCTGGGATCAAATGTTATTTTTCTTTCACTTTAGCAAAGAGATACCCAGGAGGGTGGAGGGCTGGTTTCCTATGCTGTCAGAAAAATTCATTTCCAGCTGCTGATGACAGGGACTAGAGAACTGTGATAAACCATCCATTTTTCCTTGCTTGGAGGAGCTCAGCACTGTGGTGAGCTGAGGGAAATTGGGCAGCAGTTTGGAGCTGCAGGGCTGCGTGTCCATGGGGTAAATCAGGAACACAACTCCTCTGATCCATGGCTCCTTGTCAGCTGCGTGCTCCAATGCACAGATCATCGTGCAGACAGGGAAGGGAACACCAGGGATTGCCAGGCAGAAATTGCTGTGTCTGTCTGTCTGTCCTGTGGGAGCTGAGGAAGCTTCTCAGCACGGTGGAGCTCCTTGCAGGGAGCCCTGAGATGCAGGAGGACACCAGGATCTGCAGAAGAGGGATCTGCACATCCTTTCTGCACGGAGACACTACAGCCCCACGGGCCACCAGCTCTGCTCCCACCACCTCCTTCTCATTTGTTTTCCATTTTATTCCTGTTCTTTCAGGTGGAAATGACTAACTCCTTCCAAAGGACGCTGGTTAAGAGAACAACTTATTTATGTCTCTTGCACAGCTGGCCAGAGCCTGTGCAGGAAATGCAGGTGATTTATCAGAGGCTGTTCAGAGACATGGAACATGGGCTTCCTGCACAGCTCAGAGGCTCTTCCCTTCTTTTATTTACTCTTCTTCTTCACTCTTCCCTTCTTTTTTCACTCTTCCCTCTTTATGAGGGTTTGAAGAAATTCTTCTCCAAGGATTCCAATCATATTGCTGTAAAAATATTTATTCCTGTGATACCTAATGAAGTGCTCTGTCCCTCTCAATGCAATTTTTTCCCTGCATCTCTGTGCCTCCTCACATCCCTCCCAGTTCACAGCCTGCATCCTTCACCAGTCACAACCACAGCTTTGATCTAAATGCAGAAGAAAACCACATGAACTGTCTGGTGATGAAATTAATTCAGCACACACCATAAATCTTGAAAAAGTCCTAAAAGCATCACTGCACATCTCCATTGTCACCAGGATCTCGCAATCCTGACCCTAAAAGTTGAACCAGGATCGGGGTGAGTATTTTCATCAGGTAGCACTGATGTATTTGGAACTCACATGGGCAGCCCCAGGCTCAGCAGAGATGCCCTGATGGCACCTGCAGATGGTTTCTCCCCTCATGCCATGGCACAAATCAGGGCACAAATGGCTGAGCTCATATCCAGCAGCTCTCGCCCTCAGCAAACCTCACCCTTCCCCTCACTCCTTTCTCCTCCCACCTGTCCCTCCTCAGCAGCACCCTGCACTTCCTCAAACAAGCTGATGCCCACCCTCACCTTGGCATGCCCTTGAATTGCTGAGAGGCCAGCTTCCAAAATCTTATTTTTTATGTTCCAAGCGATTGTCCAGTTCCCAGAAGTCTCACATTTCCCAGCCCTAGGTGTTACCACAGAATACAGAATCATTTACCTTGGAAAAGATCTCTAAGATCATCAAGTCTGGCTATTCCCCAGCACTGCCAAGGCCACCACTGCCCCATGTCCCCAAGTGCCACATCCACAGGGCTTTTAAAGCCCTGCAGGGATGGGGACTCCACTACTGCCCTGGGCAGCTGTGCCAGGGCTGGACAAACCTTCCAGTGAAAAAATTTTAATTTTTGTTTGGAGTTATCTGATTTCTCTGTAGCCATACACATTTATACAGCACAGGCAGTGCTGTCTGCTATTTACAGGCTTCCTGGCATCCCAATAAAAAGGATGTTCATGTTTCAGTGGGACTCCTCCTGTCAGAACAACTCCCACATGCTCTGTTATGGGCTATGGCTGCTCTGGAAGCAACAGGACTCTGATGGTGGAGAGGGAAGTGTCACGTAATTTCAGGAGCACACGGAGTGGAAGCACAATTCAAAATCTTTCTCTTATTAATATTTGATGTGTTGTTTTCTTTCATCTGTGCTGGAGAAATCAGAGGAGTTAAAAGAAGCAAAATTATTTAAACCCCC
Organism: Pycnonotus jocosus; assembly: GCA_013400435.1. Classification (NCBI taxonomy): domain Eukaryota; kingdom Metazoa; phylum Chordata; class Aves; order Passeriformes; family Pycnonotidae; genus Pycnonotus; species Pycnonotus jocosus. The sequence goes on along the minus strand of VWYP01004898.1, from coordinate 594,626 downwards.
ACTTTCCTGTCCTGAGGGACTACAAACACCATTTTTCTTCCTTGATGTACCGAGTGAAGTCACTGACAGGTACCACATTAGGGAGCAGAAACACTCTGTGCTTTTCAGTCTGTTAGAAAAGGAGGAAATGCAAACCCAGGCAGGGTCTGCAGCTGGCTCGTGGCTCCTGGGGCTGCTGGTGACAGCTCACGTGTGAGCCAGGAAACAGCTGCACAGGAACAGGGCAGTGACACTTGTCAGGGTGCTGGTGACACCAAACTTCAGGCCCAGCTGGCTTGTTACTCTGCTCTCACCTGCTTTGGCTTTTATACTCTCCCTTCTGGAGTTATTTGTTGTTTTTCACCAGCTTATGGCTGAGTAAATCTGTGTGGAACTCCTGAGGACACCAACACCTTCTCTTTCACTGCTGTGGGCCCCTGCAATTCTCCCACTGCAATCGCACACAGGGAAGGATCCAGGGACAAACGTGGAGTCCTCCAGATCCTTTACATCCCACTTCATGCCCACACCCATCAAGAGAAATACTTACACACAGAAATTCCACTAAAGGGTTTCCACATCCTGCTTGCACTGACATTTCCACAGGACATCTTCCCCTCCCTGGAAAACCTGCCCAGAAAACAGGCTACACACATGTCTGCTTGGCTGAAACTGTGAGGAGCAAACAGAATTTTTGGTGGGCTTATCACTGTAAAGTCTGAGCTTTAATTGCATTGGGTAAAGCTTTCAGCTTGTCTTGGCACCAGGTCACAAGGCAGGTGTCCAAGTAACTGTGGCAGGCAGTGATGAAATGATCCCAAAATTCTCCAGTGAGTAGAAATTTACAGATTACTTTATTCTTAATGAAAAAAATGGAAGCTTTGTGCAAAATCATCAGTTAAGGCTTTGAATCTCAGACAAATCTGTGTTCAGTGCCAGAGGGTGGGAAAGAAGCACTCCAGAGATGTGGTAGCACTGCTGCTCCTCTTGCTGGATATCACCCTGTAGCTCTTTTTTCCTGGCAGAGAATGGCAGAGGGGATGAGCAGAGCTCCAGAGTGCTGGAGGCATCTCTCAGCTGGAGACACAGGATGGACCCTTGGGAGAAGCCTCAGAGCCCTGGGCTCCCAGATCTGCCAAGAACCTCAGTGCTCCTCACTGGAGCCTCCCTTTGCAGCACAAGCCTGTAATAAATCAGATGAGAGATTGATTAGTCCAACTAATGAAGCCACTGCTCTGGAAACCACCAGGCAAGGCCATGGGCTGACTGGTGAATGGTTCCAGTGGGATCACAGGGACTGACACCACAGCACACAGAGACACTGAATACAAGTTTCATTTCTAGCAGCAATTCTTTTAATCCAGGTAAATATATATATATATTAATAAAATGAATAATATATTTAATAAAAGAAATACATTTTAATAAAATGAGCAAGAGAGAATAATATTTTCTTAATTGCATTTATCTCCTTACATGGGAAAAAAAAGTAGGGAGATTAAAAGGCCACGTACTAATGCTAATTCTTTACTCTGTGCTTTAGTTTGCCTGTGCCAAATAAACATCCATTCAGGGTGGGAAAGCACAGCAAAAGGCAGGAAATATCCAGAGCAAACAAGACACCAAACACCTCCAATTTAAATCCCCAGCTGGTTTCCGGCCATTTTTCTGGACGCAGATCAACTGTGGAAAAATATCCATGAGAGATCTGCCCCTCCTTTCTTCCTTTTCCCTACCTATGAGTGTCTTCATAATTCTGTGGTTCCAGTAAGTGCTGGTGAGTTTTACAGCTGAATAAACTCCTCAAAATGCTCTTCCCTGGGCTCAGAGCTACCATGGACACCATGGTCCCAAAGCATTTCCTATTTTCTCCCATCTCCTTTCTCCCAGGAGGAAATTCCATGGATCTATCTCTCTTCTAGCCACAAAAAGCCCAGTTTGCTTTGATCACCAAAACCTGGCTGAGAATCACCCAGGGACGAGGCCTGGGGCTGGGACAGTTCACAGTTTTTTTGATTATGTTGGACAAGTTTCCCTTTTTCTGCCTTTGGTTCATAATTGTTCATGGGAGGGGAGTGTGTGATCCCTTTGTAGTCCTTAGACAGCCAAAGCTGGACACAGTGGGCAATCCACACTGGATTCACTCCCAGCCCACAGCAGGGGCTTTGCAAGACACTCTTATCTCAGAAAACAAGGGATTCATGCTTGACCTTCTCATGGCAGACAGAGCTCAAATATGAATCCCTCTGCAGATTAAGATAAAGACTTCCTTTAAACTGGTCTAAAGGACACATCCTCCTGCTGGAGTTTTCCCAGTAGGAGCAGGGGACTTGCCAGTGAAAGTCTCCTTGCCAAGCTTCTTGTTCTTTGGTGACTGAAAGAACAGATTTAGCCATTCCCCATTAATGCAGACCAGTAATTAAAACAATGTGACCCAAGTGTGATCACAAAAACAACGGTGCTGAGCTTTTATATTTTATGACAGCAAAACTCTTCACTGAATCACGGCAATAAGCATCCTGCAAAGATGGGAGTAAAGTGGGGAAGACTTCAAAACCAGAGACAATGAGTTAATAGGATGGGTTTATTTGAGATGAGTTGGCTCTCAGTCTTTCTCCAGGAACCACTTGGAGTGATGCTGCCCAAGCTCAGGTGCTGCTGCTGGACAGACAGACAAAGGATGTGACCCCCACTGGGCTCAGCTGTCCAGCCTCTTACCCACAGAGGGAACAGAACCACTGCAAATCACCATCTTTTCCTTCAAATGAGTTTTGTTTTTGGGCTGGAAAAGTCTTCTAAGTTTTGTTTTGGCTTCCTCTTTCACTAAAAAGGAAAATTTTAAAAGAAAAAAACTGCAGGCAGATGGGAGCCTGTGTGAGAGCATAAAAAGGGCTGTCCCTGCATCTTCAGGCAACAGACTCTTCCAAACCTCAGACCACCCTTTCTTTGGGAATATCTACTTTTTAAAACGAGTTAATCGTAGTCTTATCTCAGAAAATAAGGGATTCTTGCCTGACCTCCTCATGGCAGCAAGAGACACACGGGAATCTCTCTGAAGATTGAGACAAAGACTCCATTTACACAGGTGTAGCCTAAAGTCTGCCTAAACCCTGCTGAACCTCCACTGGCTCTCACACCCCCAGCCTCCCCCTGTAAAAGCAACCCTTGGGTGTCTGCCTGAAACACAAGACAAGAAAGTTGGACTCTTCCAGGAAATGCTGTGTTTTCATTCCTCCAAAAAAACCCCAGCAACTGCCTTCAGCTGATTTTTGCTCCCTGCACCTCAGGTGCCACCACCCATGGGTGTGGTCAGTGTCCAACCTTGCACCGGGGCTGCCATCTAAGCACCCAAACTCATCACCCTGACTAGGAATGCTGAGAGCAAACACTGGAGTGTCCTTTCCCCTGCACAAAAGCTCCTCTGCCTTTTCCAGTGCCTTTTTTAAAGGCAGCTCTCTTCACATGCAATTGCCTTCTGGATCCTGTGGTGTGACTTCCCACACGCGAATTTTTTCCATTGTCCTTGGCAGCTGGAGGAGTCAAATGCCAAGTGGTGGAAGATATTTTCTACAGCCACAGCATCTGGCTTCCTGGCTGGTTGCTGTGTCAGTCGTGCTGTTGACTGCGGAGCTACCTCTGTTCCTGTTTGGTGTTTAAATCCATGGAGTTGCTCCATCCCCCATATGCTGTTTTCTTTTCTCACTTTTCAACTGCTTTGAACGTTTTTCCAGAAATTAATACTTCCTTGCATAGTTTCCACATGGGTTCAAGATGAGAGATGTCCCTGGAATGGTTTTTCTCCTCATGTTGGGAAGGTTCTGCAGAAATCCTCCAAGTTCATCCACGGTCACATTTATGATATTGCTGAGAGTTTTCCCATGGCTTTATGACAGATGGTATTTGCTCTAAAAACAACCATATTTTCTGTTTGCTCAATGCTGCTCTGTGCCAGTGGTTGTCTACTCTGGAAAATTATGTGCCTTCCACCCCAAATCAGTTTTTATCTAAAACATTTGGAGGGTTGCTTTGTAGGAAGTCTATTAATTTGGTTTCTTCTGATTACATAGAGGTACAACAAGCTGGTCCTTAATGGAAGGTAATTTAAACACAGAGTTTTTCATAAAACTGTGGGACATATCTCAGACAGGAGAGATGTATAAAGCTACTGACAATAAAACTACTTTGTTTCACTGAAGCAACCAAGGATCAGTAGGATCAGACTCAGCAATTTTGGTGGGGTTTAGTTGTTAATAAGTTTTGTATAAAACTAGATTCTCAGTGGGCTATAAATCAATATATCTTTATTGAGTCAAACGTAACAGCTCAACCAGCCCAAAATCCAGCCCACTGCTTCCATATCTATTTGAGAAATATGGGAAGACAATGCTGGGAACAAAGAAAAGAGGGAAAAACAACAAAAAGAGGGAAAAAAAGTCTTTTGACAACATTAAAGTTCTGATACCTGACAAGCAGTTCAAAGGCTGGAGTTTTTTACCCACAAAGGAAAGCTGTCCTGCTGCTGCTGAGCTCAGCATTGCAGAGGGCACCCAGGAGAAGTCATTTCCCACTTGCTCCTAATTAAAACGAATATTTCTGCTCCTCTGCTAAAAAAGTAGCTATAAAGGGGCTGCACTCAGGACACCAGGAGCACTGCCAAGCCAAAATACACAATGAAGAGGGGAAAAGATGGGCAGATAGTGGCAGCAGAAGGGGGAATGGTTTTAAATCAAAGGAGGAGAGATTTAGATCAGATATTGGGAAGAAATTCTTCCCTGTGAGGGTAGTGAGGCCCTGGCACAGGGTGCCCAGAGAAGCTGTGGCTGCCCCATCCCTGAAGTCTCCATGACCTGAAAGAAATGAGTAAACAGCTGTTAAACACCACAGTTCTTCAGTAGACAGGAATGAGCACATGAGAACTGAGGACACACTTTAATAAAAATCTCAGCATCTTGTTAATTATGCCCTAAGCCATGTATACTCCACCAATCAGTAGCTTTACAAACCTGCACAACTCTTCAGCATTGCAATCTTTTCTGTTTTACACTACATCAGGGGAAATTCTTTTTCAGGGATGTTTTTTCCTTAGGTTGTTTTTTGGGGTTTTTTTACAATATGTGGTTATGGGTTACAATACCTCGGAAATTAAGGTTTATGCTACAATGTCAATGTTACTTCAACTACAGGAGAGAAGATTGTACAATCTCAGAAGACCATCTGGCAAGAAATTGTTTTTGAAAGACATAAAAGCCAACAGATAGCACTGTTCATCAGCTTCACACCATCAGAAACCGTCGGGTTTATCTTTGTGCAGAGACCATCCGTGTCATCAGTCACACGATTCAGAGTGAGAAATATATAAAGATTCTGTTCACTGGCAATTACAGTTATAAAGACCAATAGAGAAATCATTTGCTGTGCTGTCAGCTCAGGGATTACAGATTTCATGTGAGGTTTTAGTGACCTTAGGGCATTAAAAGTGATATTCCTCTCAGCACAGTAGATTGAAAAGTATTGATGAGAGTCAAGATGAGGGAACAGCAGCTTGCTAAGACATTCCTCTGCCTCTGCCCATTTACTGCTACATTAATCTTTCCTTGATCTATTAAATTCCATTTTCTTGGACATTTATTCTGGAGACATGTAGGAAACGAGCTGAACCTATGTCACCACGTCAGCTGGCACCCTAAAAGGACTCCAAAGCCATGAACCCAAAAGGACAGGAAATATGTCACCTGGCAGTGCAGGATATGAGCTTTCCACCAACAACTGAGTGAGACTGTGACTTCCTTTTCCCCCAGCGGCATTGGCACCGAGGCTTTTCACTAAAACTGAAAGCATTTTCATTTTGTCAGGTTACAGAAGCACAGCACAACCAACATTATCTTCACAGCAAAAATGATCCTGCACAGACTGAGTGGGGGGCAATATTGACTTCACTTGGATCAGGAGTCCACCTGCTTGTAGCTACTGTGTACAATGTTAATTCACATGAAATACTGGGCAAGGCATTCAAAATCAGGTGGACTCTCCATGCCTGGAAGTGTTCCAGACCAGGTAGGATGGGGTTTGGAGCAACCTGAGATAGTGGGAGGTGTCTCTGACCACGACAAGGAGTGGAATGAGATGATCTCCAAGGTCGCTTCCAACCCTCTGCAAGTGTGTGCTGCAAAGACCTTCAGACAGAGAGTAAAAAGTACCAAAAAAAAAGAAAGGTAGACTATAAGCAGTGTTTTACAGACACTGCAGGAGTGCTGCAAACAGCTTCTTTCAAAGCTTTCTGCAGGAAAAACCAGGAGGGCAAAGTTCAAGCAGATGCAGAGCGTAGAGTGTGGGTTTGTTTACCTGCTCTTACACTGCAACTCTGATGGAAAATTAATTCACAGCTTTAGGACTGCAGCTTCAATATTAATTCTTCAAGAGATATTGCTTCTCTTGAAGACATTAAGTCTGATTCAGTGGTCATAAGCTTTTACCCCTTAATGCCCCTCAAAATGTGCTCTTCCAGGCAGTGAGTGAAGCCACAGCTGAGATGATGAGCTGTGGCCATAGGTGGTCCCAGCAGGACTCAAGGACATTCCTTTCCCTATCTTGGGGAAGAATTCATCATATCCCTGTCTGAAGGAACAGAAACTCTTCTTCTGCTCCTCACTACAGCCCCCAAATCCCTGTATGAGCTGTTCAGCCTTCACGGCTGCATTTCAGAGCAGACTGCACTGCTTCCTCACCAAGCTGCAGATGAGCTTGGACTCCCTGAGTCACCAAAATTTCTGTGATGAAGCATTAGCAGAGGGAAAGGTGAAAATAAATATTTGTAAATAAAACAGGCTTTCAGCTGGTTAGATTCTTTGCAAGTTCGTGTTTAACAGAATGAAAATCTTATTTAATCTCCTATTTAGTGGTGGCCAATGCTCAAAATTGTTCATAACTTTGTTTTTCACAGACCCCACTGAATGCTAAGGGGATGGAAGGAGTGGTGGAACTGGCAGTGCTGGGTTAATGGCTGGACTTCATGATTTTAGAAGTTTCTTCCAGCCTTAATGATTCTGATTCTACTCCTGCAGAGCTTCACTTTGCCACCACTGACCCCATCCAACTCCCCAGCTCGGTGCACATCTGCAGCCCATTGGAGCAGCCTCTCTACTCTGCAGCTCAGGGAAAACTGTTCTAATTCAAGCCAGTGTTACTGATAAAAGGATGAAGAAAAACACTGCAGAGTCCATAATCGAACTGGGAAGGCTTTGAAGGTGCAAATGACAGCAGCCTCAAGCCCGGAGTTACAGCCCTCACCTCTGAGGGGAGGTGTGCATGGAAAAGGGTGATGAATGCAGCATTTAGAGAACAAGAGGCACCTGCACTCAGCTGAACTACTCCATTAACCAGATTTACCTGCCTGTGCATCTCATTTATTTTTCTTCCTTTGTGCTGCCTGATTTGTATTCCCCAGAAATAGTCACTCTTTAGGATTTAGAAAATAATCTGCATGCTCTGGAGAAAATCACATTTTCTTTTTCATCTCTTTGTCTCCCTTGCTGTCAAAATCTTATTTTATGCCTTCCTCTGGCAATCCATTTTAACAATGGCAGTGGCACAGGCAATATTTCTCTGTGCTTGATGAACTGAGGGACATTTGCTTATATAACTGAGGGACAATGATTACGTGTGAGTCTTTGTGAAAAATTTGAGAATATAAGAGGAAAATGCTGTATCCCAGCAGCACCTCACTTATCCCCACATAAAGACAACAGCTCTGCAAACCAAAGTGTCTCATCTGTATTCAAAGTTAAAATCAAATAAACCAACATCTCAATGGAGGGAGACCAGCCAGCCAGGGCTGCTTCTCACAGGATTATCAACTCTCCAAGTAGTGTTGTACTCAATTTTCTTTATTGGAGAGAGAAAAAAAATGACTTCTCCCCAGTGTGATATTGGGTTAATGGATGTCTCAAAGCCCCTGGCTGTGATTCCTCCTGATCTTTCATGACATTTGTGGTGTAACACTCATATCTGTGCCAGAAGCAATGGGTCTAGCTGATAAAATACGATCCAAAAAGGAAATGCAGCCTTTCACAATGTGACACGTACCTCAAAATCATTATACCAAGCAACAAAAACACATGGCCTAAATCCATTTTCCATTATTTCCACACACAATTGTGTTTATACTCAGAAATCAGCTTGTACAATGTACTTAGCAGAAAGAAAGGCAGAGAAATGTCCACCATACATCACAAATGGAAGGGAGTTTATATTTCTACAATTTTGACTTAAAATTCTCTAACTGCAGCACTTCAACTCACAAAGTTTTCAGCAGATTCCACCACTGGAACCAGTCATGATGCTGGGGAAGTTCCAGGGAAAGGATATGCAAATCTAGCCCGATTTTTTCACTATTCACCGCATTTTTGTAAGAGCCTGAGAAGGAGAGAGATTCCAGGAATATTCTTGTGCAGTGAAATTACGGGGCTGGTCCTTGTTAAGGGCAGTGATGGGCGGTGGTGAGTGAGCACTGATTGTTGTTACCTCTTACAATTTAAAAGGTAGTTATTGCAGATGAATAATGCATGACTTGGAATCTCTTCCCGAGGCACTTGGAGCCCCTGAGCTGAGATGCACAGCACAGGCACATTGCTGTGATTGCCTTCAGCGTGCTGCCTTATTGTTCTGAAACACCGCATAATGATCCCCCTTAAAACATCAGTTTGTAAAGCTCACACCCACCAGGAGCGGGGAGGATTTGCATGAACGAACCTCTTACAGCTCCCTGTGCCTCGCCAACACCTCAGACCAGGCTGATCAGTCTATCTGTTAGAACCAGGAAACACAATTTGGCTTTTTAGACAGAAATCCTGTTCCTGCATCACCTCGAAGGCTGCTGCGTGTCTTCCTCTCGCTCTCCAAAGGTAAAGGGTTATTGATCGCTGCTGATCAGGCAAATGTGCCCCCCGATGAATATGCAGACACAGCTTCAGGAGTGCTCGGAGCATCACGATGTTTTCACCACATGGTTACATGGCTGGGTTCCTCACCCCACTATCCTGGGCTTTTAAAAAATGTCTCTCTTTGTAATCTCAATTAAAATGGATTAATTTATACTCCACTCAACAACCTAGAAATCACTTTGGAGACCTAAAATTCCTTAAAAATGCCTTGTGAGCCCTGAAGCTTTGCTCTGCCCCGCTCTTCTTGCCAGATCTCTCCTCCAAAGGAGACACAACAGCGTGGATGATGCCTTATTGCAAGGGCTTGGGAAATTCAGCATCCCCCCCATCTTCCTGCATGAAAACCTCTGCAGAACAGACAAAATCAAAGTGTCACCTTACTCCCCTTTTAAACTTCTGGTCATGTGAGTGCTTCCCTTGACAATTCTGTCTTCTTTTCTCAGTGTTTCTAATTAACGGACAGGGCTTTCCTGTCTCACAGCATTGGCACTGAGTGGTGCTTCAGGTTTGTACTTAAGACTCAGTAAGGCGGCTCCTCTTTAAATAATGGAGAACATTCTCTGACTTAAAATATCTTTTTCCTATGGGGAAGTTATGAGGCAGAACCAGGAAAAATTATGGAACTTAAAGCAACGAGTGCTTTCACTGACAGAGCCCTGAGACAGCACTTCCAAAATGTTCTCTGTAGCTTGTTCAACACACAGGGGATTTTGGATAAGTAGGATTTCTATTAGTGTCTCAATTATGAATAGATGTAAAGTCAGGCAACATTAGAAGCAGTTTCCCAGCTGCTTCAGCATAACAATTTCTTTGTAAGTAAGGTGAATGTTATGTCAAAACAGCTGTGGCAGTGATTTTATTGAGTCACTGGGCACAGATATCTTGTAACTTATCCTTTAATTACTCTGGAACTTTGTAGATTTTGCTAACAAGTAACATGTGACAGTGGGATATTTATGGATTCCTACAGATTGCCGTGTAATTACCCTTGGAGAGCTTTGTGGTGTGTGCACTGTGGAATTGTTATGTCTTTATTTTGGTAGGTTGCAGTTTTAAATCTCTAAGGCATCCCCTCATTCAGCACCACGCCTGGCAGCCTCTTTGCATTCATGTCAAGGGAGGCTGTCAGGGAGCAGACACAAATCCTAACACGTGTCTTCTCTGAAAGAATTGACTTGTGCTGTGTTTCTTATTACTCCTCTCCCTGAAGGGTAGTAGAAGTCTTTTAGATTGAAAACAACATCGTTGTGCCATGTGTGGAGAAAGCAGAGCTGGCTTCACAAGTGACTTTAGCGCTAACTGTGCTTCTGTTTAGGTGACAACAGCCTCCTTTTATAAGCTCTGTATACGAGGGACTAGGGCTGAGAGTCTGATTTCCACAGCAGTTAAATTGTGCCAATCACAGTCCAAAACAAGCAGCTCAAAGCAGCAAGAACAAACCCTCTTGGTTTCAAAAGTGATATTTGGTGGGAGCACGTTCAGAAAGTCATAAAATGGTCTCTTTAAAGCTCATCTCATTTCCACCCTCTGCCACTGGCAGGGACACCTTTCACTAAACCAGGTTACTCCAAGCCTTGTCCAGCCTTGAAGTCCAGGTTTTCCTGGGAAGTCCCCAAGGAGAGTGAGTGACAGGTGAAGCCATCACTGTTTTTTGTGGATATGCCAAGACCAAACTCCTGGGGTGTGTCAGGAGAGCTCCATCCCACCACAGTAAGTGATATGAGGGTCTCAAGAACTCTGCAGGTCAATAGCAGCTCTGATGCTTTTAACGAAGAACATGTTCTTCTCTCCAGCATTTCTCCTCCCTGGCATGAAGGGTTGTGAGACTGCTGTGCCTTATTTGTATCCGTGTCATTTTGATGTTAAAAGTTTGGAAGCGGCTGCTGTCGGTGCTCCTGAAAAAAAATGGAAAAATGTGGGGCCCTGGAGAAAAAGTAGATGGGAAATTATAAATAAACTTGAGAGAAGATTGCAGTGTTAAAGGTATCATGGTGTTCTTTGATGGTCTGGGAACTGACTGAAACTTTAATCAAGAAATTTCTGTGACTAATTCTTCAGTAGCTCTTCAAAACAAAGCTGTCCTTTATTGCTTTTTTTACTTAATATTACTTTTTCATTCACTTCTTTGTGTTATGGCTTGCAGTGGGAATATTTTCCATTAGAAATTTGGTATTAATTTATTGTGGATGTTCTTCAACTGTTCCTAATGAGATACTCATTCATTAAAGCTTTCATGGAAATGACCATTATGCATTCAGCTAAGGGAAGTCCTGTGAAGTGACACCAGTATTATTTAGTCAAAATAATTACTGACACTCCAGGAGGACACTGAAGTGTCAGTAATTATTTTGACTAAATAAACCACACTGTGTAAGGCACAATGTCCTGTAATAATAAAAACTTTATTCTTGACCAAAAGTTATTTGTCGATCCCCTGATTGTTTTCCATGATGTTTCTTTTCCAGTCAAACCAGATACATACAGCTCCAGCTTTGGGTCAGCTTTGCCCAGAAAAAAATCAGGAAAAAAGGAACAGAAAAAAAAGTCTCATGTGCTTTTTAGCTGGCTGAATGTTTCCTAGAAATCTTAAGTAAATTATTTTCATGCTGTGGTAATTCTCTTTATTTGCAATGCCCTGGTAAGAGAGACCAGAGGAGGCCATGAAGATGCTCCAAAGGATGAAGCACCTCTGCTACAAAGGCAGATTGAGAGGTGTTCACCTGGAAAAGGATCCAGGGACACCTTAGAGCCCCTTCCAGTGCCTAGAGGGGCTCCAAGAGAGGCTTTGGACAAGGGCTTTCAAAATTTCTGTGTCACTGGCCTAAACATGATCATCAGGTCACTGGCAGCAAAGATCAAACCAAGCATTTTTTAACATCTAAGTCTCTTCTTGACTGCTCATTTTTAACTGGCCTCATCACCCATGAGCAACATTTCTGCTCGCAACTGATTACAGGCCAGCCCTGAGCAGAATGAGAGTGGGTTTTGAGGAGATCAAGCAACAATTGATAGATCAAGACTGGGAATAAGCTCTCTTTTATCTAGAAAAGCTGTATTGGAAATAATTGGGAAAATGTATTTTATTACTTTCCCAGAGGAAACGATTAGGGAACCTGAAGGCAAAGGCTGCTCTATGGAATGAATGATTTGAATTTTAACTGAAAATGCTGAGGCTCAAATGAAAATCCATTTTAGACAGCAGGAGAGAGTTTGTCCATTTTTTTAAACTGTTTTTATTATTTGTAGTAAATATATTTGCATAATTCGTACATACAAAGTATCCCAACTGGGACTAATTATCCACTGTGTTAGACAACACACAAACACTCAACAGAGCCAACCTCTGATCTGGGAGTCACAATCCAGTGCTCAGTTTCAGCAAACAACACTTGATAAGCCAAAGTGTTCATTCTCTTTTCTCTTTTTGCCCCCATTTATTAAAAAGGGCTCCTAGCCAAACCCTCAGTGGCCCTTTCAGAAGGCAGAAGAACAAGGAAATATTGTGCCCTGGTTAGTGCAGAGGGCTGGGGTTTGCAAATCAAAGCCAAGTCTCCATACTCTGGAGCAGACTTCATGTCTGACAAGAAGCAGTTCAGCTCCTCTGTGCCTCCAACAACCTATTTGTAAATTTGGGCAGCAGCACTCCCCACCCTCTGAGGGAGAGAGAAAACATTAAGATTTGTAGAGAAATTCCTCGTAGAATTTAGGAGATTAATATTTTAGGATTCTGTCACCCTAGATGGGTGAAACTAGAACTAGATGGGGTGGTCACTGGGTGCAGTTTTGTTTCCTCATGGAAGCAGGAAGATCTGTGGTTTGCCATACTAAAACAGCACTTGCAAGGTTGGATGTGCTTCTCCAGCCAACTTTGCTGCCCCTGATAATGTCCTTGTTTGTGAATGCCTGTTCCTGCCTCGCCATCAGATGCACAGTGCAACTCCACTGCCTCTAACCCCACATATACTCATAAAACCTGGGCTGGTGTTCAAATCCAACTCTACATCATAAGCTGAACCATCAGGAGGAAAATGCCAGCCATAAAACTTGTGGAGTTCCAGCTTCTGGGAGGCTGCAACACTCAATGTTCCAACTGCTCGTTGAGGTCACGAATGAAAAATGAGCCAATGAGGATTTTTATCAAACGCACCACCAGTTCTCTGGAACGGATTTGTCCTCTTTGCTCACAAAGGGCAGAGCCTCACTGCAGGAGCATTTTTACCCCTTATGTGGCCTCCTGTTTTCTGCTTCTTACCTGAGGATACCAATTTCATATCCTGGTTCTGAACCAACCTCCAGCATTGTAAAATGTGCCAGAACAGGCTCCCCAGGGAATGGGCACAGCCCCAGGGCTGCCACAGCTCCTGCAGGGTTTGGACAACGCTCTCAGGCACAGGGTGGGATTGTTGGGGTGTCTGTGCAGGGCCAGGAGCTGAACTGATGATCCCTGTGGGACCCTTCCAACTTAGGATATTCCATGATTCTACAGTCTTTGTATCCTGCCCAAATACCAAATATTTGCAGTGAGATGTCCTGTTGAGCTGATTACACTCCAACTCCTACAGCTCCTCCAGAAACTTATTCTGAAGTCAGATTACTACCAATGGTAGCTCTGGGGGGAAACTCTGAGCAGGAGGAAGGCTACTGGGGATGAAATTTAGGCAAGCAGTAAGAATGAATAATCTCTGTGAACAACCAGAATACTCAGTGTCCACTTTAGAGCAGAGCAGCAGAAGAGCATCTAGAGAATAAACCCATTGCTTACAGACCTAGCCAGACACCTATACCCAGTTCAGTTAGGACCAGTTTAATTATAGGAGTGTGGAAAAGTGTTGCCAACTGTCTCAGGTTGCCAAGTATTTTCTTTTGTGAAGGCATTCATTCGTTGGTTGAGGAGCAGACCTCTGGAATAGCACATTTCTACCTCCATGCCCCAGAGCCATTTGGGCAGCACCAGTGTGACTGAAGGATAAACAAGGAGCTGCATTTGCAGAGCACTGAGCAAAGGGAGTTTACTGACAGCACTGGAGAGCTGCATGGTGAAACAGCACCATCCAAGACTTAAAAAGGCATCCTGAAGGTCTGCCTTCCTGCTGAGGGAACATGCTGCCTGTAGGATGCCAGGTGGGGAATTCACTCTGAGTGCCCTGGGCAGAAATCATGCCCTGTGCAAAGGGGAGGCTGCAATGGGGAGATGTGGTCAGTACCAACAGCTCTGCCAGCAGATCATCTCCTTACTGGCCTCACTACCTCCCTCCAGCTCCAGGGAATTACCTGAAAGTACCTTAAATTAAATTTTTACTAAGATATTTCATTTGATATGGGGAAAAAAAAGTAAACAGGAACGTTGAAAAAATAATTCTCCTTCTACTAAAATTTTCTGGAGAAAGCAAAACAGTCCTGTTCAAGACTCCCTGAATGTAGTAAAATTAAATCTCTGGTTTTGTTGAAAATACCAACTGGAAAATGAAAGGTAACTCTTTGTGAGGTGCCCCACAAGTCAGGAGTTTTAAGGGAGGACAGAAGCAATGGGATATGCAGTATCACTGCAACATTCACTCTGCTGTAAGGTTATAGGGAGGCAGAACCCGCCCCCTGAATTAAGAGTGCCTTAATTATGTGTACCTGAGCTTCTGCTGGCTCCCAGGCTCAGCATGATTTGTGGCTTTGAGGGAAGGGCCATGTGCAGAGGCACACGAGGAGCCTGCTGTGACAAGCCTCTCCTCTTCCCCAGCCAGGAGATGATCACAGGGAGAAATCACACAGCTCTGCACACACACAGGCACTGACATGTCGGGAGTGTTGTCTGGGCACTTTGGGCAGATTTTAGAAGAAGCCAAACAGACTGGACTCCAAGACACTTCAGCATCAGAGCACTCAGAAAATGCACAGACTGGGTGATAAATCGGGGGTGAGGGTAAAAGTGCATTTATCCACCGAAAAATCTCCCTCAAAGACACAAAACTCAGCGTGGTTTCCACAAAACCCCTGGGGAGAAGCTCGTGACCCCAGAGACAACAATACAGACAAACAGGCAATGAAAAAATCATCACTTTTTAATGATTCTCTTGGTATCTGCCCCTCACCTCTGCTGCATGACAGAGGTCTTCCTTCACCCAGATTTGAGTCCTTCCAAGCTTTGTTAATTCTCTTTCCTTGCCTGGCAACATCCCATCTGTGTTACACACAGTGCCTCTTGCTTTCTTTGGGATCTTGTAAAGGAAAACCAACGAACTTTCAATTGCAATTAATTTATCACCAGACATATTATCTTCAGATTGCTTCACCACTGCCCCAGTAGCATTTGGCATCCCATCTTCAGTGAGGGCAAGGCTGACATGAGCACATCAATCTCTTTTTTTGCCCTCTAGGTCTGTAAATACCAACTACTCCCAGGCAGCTGGTGAGAAAGGAGCTGCTGTGTTGAGTCAGAACCTGCAAGCCCAGGCATTCACCAGGAATGTTATAAATCTGTGCCATTTAGTGAGTGATGTGTGTTTGTTTGAGCTTAGGGAGGGGTACAGCTGGTTACCTGGGACTGGGGCTGTTGGGATAGCCCAAATTTTCTCTTTGGGAAGCAGGATGCAGAGAGACTTTGGCCAAGGCAGTTGCAGCATATAAACCACTCTAGAATTCTGTGATATCTAAGTTAGAGCAGTTTCATTGTTCATCTGGTCATTTCTTACAACATATTTATAACACCCCTACTCCAGATAATGAATTGTTATCATAAGGCTCCCCCCAGGAAAGGAATCCAAGGCACATGAGATCTGGGAAATGATAACAGAGGGTGCAGTCACAGTGCATCCTAGGCCTGAGAGGATGCTGGGCTGAGTAATCTGTATATACAGAAAAGACAAAAGGTCATTTTGGGGGAAGATTTGCACGAAAGAAAATGGTTTACAAGTAGGAGAAATAAATAATCCTTGGAAACCACTGGAGGTGATACAAAACAGCTGGGATGAGAAGACAAGGGAGAAAAAAGCAGATTTTCCTGTAGAGGCCCAAGAAACCATAACCCCCTGCCTGCCATCCTATCCCAGCCCTGTGATGTACACACACCTCTAGCTCAGGGGAAAAAAATTAAGAATGCTGGATTTTGTCAGTCTACAATAAAGGCCATATTTTTCCAACACTGAAGAAAAAGGTTTGTTTCAAAGCCTTTAAGCCTTATGCTGGGGTAAGTTTTCCACAAGGCATGTAATTCTAGTCATATTTGGAATAAATTTGGTTTAAAAGAGAAGTTTGGGGAGAGTGTCAGGCAACGGAATGCAAGTCAGTCTAATGGACTGCTTCTAATGTCCTCTGTCTAGCTAAGGGAAACCATGTCCAACAGTTCATGGTTTACTGAAATGTCATCAGGTGGCCTCAAACAGATCAACTTCCTAAGATAACAAAAAAGCCTGGGATTTTCCTTCATCTCGTGTCTTTAATAAATTTGGAAGAGTAGAATTGAAAGCATACAGAAATGCCTCTTGCCCTTGAGAAAAGCTGGCACTGCTGGGTCTGAAGGTAGGAAATCCAATGCCAACCATGTTCACTTGGTATTTTGGGATTTCTCAGGTGGAACTGCACCATTCCTGCCATGCCCAGGCAAAAACCTGCCATCAATTCATCTGTAAAAGCAGTCCCCTGGATGCTACACAGACATGGAAAACACACATCCAAAACCATTCCCAGAGAGCCTCAAGTATGTCTGAGATGCCTCTCCCAAGGTATTTAAGGGTATAATTAGACAGACCTTCTAGAAATTAAAGGTGATGAAGTTGTAATGAATGAAATTTTCTTTTGAGTGAGGTTTAGAGAATGTCATAGACGAGGCACAGAAAGAGTTGGGGAAGGAAAAACATCCTGGGAAAGTCCAGTTGTCCTGGAGAAAGAATAAATACAAATGAACAGCAGAATAGTCACTGAAAGTTTTCTTACTAAAACATTCTTACATCTTCCTTAAAAATTTGCTGTTGCCATTTCCTACACAGCAAAATGTTTTATTTATGCTCTGTATTTTCTAAAGGAAAATACTGGGAATTGGACCAAATCTCATTGGAAGGAATGATGTAATTGGATATAACATGAAGGATCACTGTTCCCATTGCTTTTACCTATGACTATTCAATCACGCCCATTGCATTGCCTCTGTTGATGATGAGCTCGCTGTGAAATGCAGATTTTCAAACAATTCCTGCCAACAACTTCTCAACCTTCACTATTTCTTTTTTTTTTTTTTCCCAGCCATGGAACTGTGTCAGACAGACTCAAAACACATTTTTATTAATCTGTGCTAGAAAAAACCTGGTCACATCCAAATCTGGGTGTGTACTGCCAGAGTTACAAAGGCATGACTGCAAGGTAGCACATAAATCAGATTACGGTATGGGAAGCCCCTGCTTTCAGTAGACCAGTAAATAGGTCAGCAGCAGTAAACAGGTCAGGAATTCTGGATTTGAGGGGGAAATGAGATTATATAGCAAAGGAAGAAAGCTTATCCCCATGGAATGGACAATGCAAGAAACACAAGGTTTGGATTTTTCTAGTTCCACATGCAGGAGCACTTTCACAGTGAGGTGAGGAACGGGGAAAAGCAGCACTGTTTGAGGGTTTCTGCATATGTCTGTCACATCAGAACTGTGTATGATGGCATTACCCCTTCATGTGAATAAATCTCTCTTCTCACTTGAAACAGAAACTCTGGCCAGGACACAGGTGCCATCTGGGCACACAGATGCAGCTCCCCCAGCACATCCCAGCTGCCCAAAGAGGGAACAAAGGCACTGCCCTCAGATCTCCTGGGACTGCTGGGACAATGATACCAAGCTCCATGCATACAGACCCCCAAGATAAAATCACAAGAAAGCCAGAGTATGCAAAAATAAGGGCTAGAGCTGACCTCCAAGAGCGTGAGAGTTCTTCAGATGTTTTCCATACCTGTAAAGTCTCCAAATCCAGCATGGATTAAAAAAGTTCTTGACTGATAATGATTAACAAGATCACTTATCAGCAAAGTAACCTCTGGCAGTGACCATCTCTGGCAACTGCTTTTAATTCTTATCTGCTTCTTAATTTATTCAAAAGTATGTGCTACATTTTAGCATCTCAGGACTAACCTTGCACATTTCCTATTTGTTTCATAAATACACAAACCTGTTCCCTGAGACAAGACACAAACCCCCAAATGGCTCCAAGGTCCTTCCCATCAGTTGTAGAACAGTAAGATTCCCTCCAAGCCTTTTTTTGAGGCTGAGGCCTACATCCCTCTGAGCTGCTCATCATCAAGTGTCGGCTCCAGATCCTGCACCAGCTGTGTTCCATTCTCTGAACATGGATAAGCACCGTTCTTATCATGAGGGGCCCAAAACCGACTCAGGAATTTGAGGTGGCTCAGCAGTCCCAGCAAGGAGGGCTGAGAACTGTCCTGCTCCTGGTGCCCACACCAGAGCTGCTACAGGCCAGTTACCATTGGCCTCCTTGGCCACATGGGCACACACCAGTTCACACTCAGCTGCTGTCAAACATCACCCCCAGATCCTTTCCCAACCATCAATTTTCTAGACGTGATTCCCCACACCCAAAGCACGGCCTGAGACTGCTGCGAGTGGGGGCTGAGTGTCTGACAGGGCAGGAGCAGACACCAGGCCTGGGCAGATCCTTATGTCACACGAGCTGAGAATGCTGATGGAACATCGAACATATCCTGCTCTGCAAAATGCTTAAAGGGTATCACAACTGGCACAGGCATTGATAGAACAAAGACTTGTGGGCTGAGACACTTGAATCAGCAAAACAAATCACAACAAATCATACAGGTGATGAAAAGGCTGCAGTAGTTCACAACCTGCTGCCCAGTGAGTTCCCAGACTGAAAACAGCAGCAGTAAATTGCAGATGTGCAATTGAGCAGACACGGTGTCAGCTGTGGAGTCTGCCTGGGATCTGCAGGATCTGCTGTCCCACCTGTGTCCCCTGCCAGCAGCTGCTGTCCCCAGCCTGCTCCTTGCTGCTGGGGCTCAGGAGTAGGACAGGCCTTGGCACTGAGCATTCACTGCACTGCCACAGCTCTACACAGCACTGTGTCACAAATACAATGCTGATTTGGTCACAAATATAAAATTCAGTCCCAGGAGAAGTTAATCCCACCCCCTCCAAATCAGCCACTGCTGGAACACCATCACAAAGGATGGTACTGGGGGAGCCCACAGACTGGAGCTGGCCACGTCACAGTGGCCCCAGTGACATCATCACCATGGCCTAGGCCATAAAACATGGCTGTGCATCAACACAAACCTGAGAGTCGAGGAGAGGATTACAGAGAAGGAGCTTGCCCTAGGCTGCTCAGGCACAAGGGTAAATCAGAGGGTTCTGGTGCCTCTGATCCAGCTCACACACATCTTTCTCTTCACTCAGGGCTAGTGCACAAGTGTCAGGAGGAGGAATGCCAGCAGGGCAACACAGGAGACATGACAGGCACTCGCCATCAACCGGCTCTGGATCCAGCATGGAACACACAGAAACTGACCCCAAGGACAAAGGTGACAGCACAAGTCACCCTCCCCACAACTCCCCATCACTGGTACAGGGGGTTCTGGGGCAGTCACCAAGAGGCAACAACCATGCCAGGGCCAGGCAGGAGCTGCCCAACCGGGCTGGGCTCTGGGCACTTGCTGGGGCACTCGCGCCTGACCTGCCCTGCCCTTCAGCCAGCACAGTACAGACCCAGCAGGGTCCTGGGGATGACTCTGCACGGACACTTGCCCAGCCCCACAGATGTGGCTCATGTGCTTGGGGCACTTGCTCTGTTTTCCCAGCGTGCATGCTTTGTCACCAGACCCAGGCAGACACCAACATCTGTGGCAACAAGAGAGTCAAGTACAAGCTCTGTGTCCACACCTACTGCCAGGTGACTTCTCTTGGCCTCCCTCCAGCTTTCTGCCCAGCAAGGCTCTGCCTTCCTGACCTAACACAACCTCCTGGCCTTCTCTGCCTTGCAGATCCTCGCCAGTGGGCTTTACCCGGAAGAGAACACAGGACAATATCTCGTTGGGGACACCAGGAGCATCATCAGAGAAGCAGCCAAGAAGGTGAGGAGGACCTGGCACAAGCAGGGAGCTTGGCATTAGGAGAGGCTTGCAGCAGCTCCTCCTGCTCCTCAGCAAAGAGCCCCAGACCCAGCACACGCTGAAGCCTCAGGCGCAGGCGGCTCTGGGGGCTCTGAGCTGGCACAGCCCACACCCCGCTCCCTGTCTGGAGATGCAGACAGGCCACAAAGCCCCAGTCCTGACACTCAGGGGAGGCTGCTCTGCTCTTTCCAGAGCTGCTTCATTTGCTACAAGATGGGGGCCAGCATCACCTGCTGCCAGACGGGCTGTGACCGCTCCTTCCACCTGCCCTGCGCCCCAAATGGCCAATGTGTCACCCAGTACTTTGGTGCCTACAGGTAAAGGCTGCCCGCCCTCGCCTCGCAGCCCCTGCGTTTGACTCCGAGCCTGTTCCACCCACAGTGGCCACACTAGTGATGAGCCCACAGCTCCCAGCAGCCTGCCACACACAGGGGCAGAACTCACACCAGGGCTGGGGCTCCCTCACAGCTCCACCACCCACAGCACAGCTGAAGGACTCTGCATTTCCCATCTTCCCTCGCCCACCTCTTCCATCCTTCTCACAGGTGCTTCTGCTGGGAGCACAGCCCACAGCAGACACTGCAGCCACGTCCAAGCCAGGACAACACCTGCATCATCTGCCTGGACACCGTGGAAGACAAAATCTCCTACAAAACCATGGGGTGCCCCGCGTGCCAAGACGCCCGCTTCCACCGGCAATGCATCCAGACACTGGCTCTGCACGCTGGCGTCAGCTTCCGATGCCCGTGCTGCCTGAACCAAGAGCAGTTCATGAAGGAAATGCTCACCATGGGGATCAGACTCACCAAGAGGTTGGCTTTTCTCCTCTCAGCTCACAAGGCCTCAGGCACTGGCCCGGCAAGCCTGGCTGCCTTCTGCCCTGTGCCTCTTGCCCTCAGCTCCATCGAGGAGCTGGAAAAGGGACAAATAGAGAAGCAGCGACTGCTGGGATCTGCCTGATGCTGGCTCAGCTGGGCTCAACTCTTTCTCCTCCTTCTCTGGCAGACCCCCATCATGGGAGAGTGACCAAGAAGTTGGACCCTCAGGTCAGAGGCACAGCCACTGTGATGCTGCAATGTGCCTTTGTCCAGAAGGCAGGGAGCACATGGAGGCAAACGGGTGAGCTGCTGAAGCAGCAATGCACAGATCTGAACTGTCTCCCCACAGGCTCAGGGATAAAGAACAACAAAGGCTCTGCCATGGGCACAGCCATCCCTTGGCTCCAGCAATTTGTCCTCACAACCAGCATCTCCTTTGCTCCTCCAGATCCTGGCAACTGCGGCTGTGCAGCTCCTGTGCTGCTGAGGGTACCCACCGACACTGCTCCTCTTTGGGGAACAGCACCAGCTCCTGGGAATGCAACACCTGTGCTGGCACAGACACTGGTAGGCACCAAAGCATTCGGTGCCATGCAATTGGGACAGGGGCCAGGCTGGGCCTGGCAGCAGGGCCTTTGACACACAGCTTGGCTCCAGGAGGGCTCCGGCTACCACAGTGGCCTCTCCTGCCTGCAGCCTGGGAGGCTGTCCTTACAACCCTCCTGCTGCCCCTCTTTGCAGGCTCCACTGGCAAACCACAACTTGTGAAGTCCAGAACTTCCAGACAGAAGGTGTCAACACCGTCCCAGGGCATGTTTCTCCTCAAGAGTGGCTGCTCCGTTGGCCCTCGGCAAGCCTTGAAGCGGCCCTACTGTGAGGAAGAAACACAGTCACAGACAACGTACAGCCCTCCTGCAAAACGCCGCAGGATAGAGGACGGGCCAGCCCAAAGTGCTGAGGCCAGCAAGCCCAGCACTGCCAGCCAGGAGCTGCTGACACTGTCCCAGGGCACGTTTCTCCTCAAGAGCAGCTGCTCCCCTCACCCTCGGCAGGCCTTGAAGCGGCACTACTCTGAGGAAGAAACACAGTCACAGACAACGTACAGCCCTCCTGCAAAACGCCGCAGGATCGAGGATGGGCCAGCCCACAGTGCTGAGACCAGCAAGCCCAGCACTTCCAGCAATGCAGCATCACAGCTGTCCCAGGGCAAGTGTCCCATCAAGACCAGCAGCTCTTCCTCTTGCCCTCGTCAGGCCTTCAAACGAGGCTACCCAGAGGAGGACAATGACTCGGGAATATCGTATGGCCCACCCGCAAAACGCCGCAGGATTGACAATGGGCCAGCCCAAAGTGTTGATGATGAAAGCAGCCCCAGCACTTCCAGACAGGCGGTGGCAGCGCTGGCTGAGGGCACTCGGGTGGCCAACAGTCAAGCAGCACAGCCACGACCTCCATACAAGCCCCCATGGATCTTCCACGGATCCACGACAGACAATCGCTCCCAGCCTGGGCCAATTCGCACGCGACACATCCGGCGGCAACAACGGCGGGCAAAAAAGCCCTACAGCCGGCCTGAAAACAAGAGCAGGACAAACTGTCGACCAGCCCATAGGCCCCATCACCCTAAGACACATAGATAAGTAGGTAGATAGATAGATAGATAGATAGATAAATGGAAAAGAAATAAAGTTTTTTTACACTAGGAGAACCCACATGCCTTTTCCAACCATTTTCCTAAGCCTTCCTCCAGGCCACTGCTAATGGAAGAGACCCTTCCCCAGGGTTGGCAGAACCTTCTCCTGTGCCAGCTGGCCTTCCTGGCCACCCAGCACCATGGTCATGCCCTTCAGGCCTTGCTGGCCCTGAGAAGCTGCTGTCAGTGTCCCTGCAGGGCAGCACTCAGCTCCTGTGCCATGTTCACACACCTGAGCCCGGCTGCACCCGCAGCCTCTGCCTGGCCAGGCCCCAGCCCCCGGCATGTCCTGGGGAGCAGCAGCACCACAACCAGGCTGCTGCTGCTGCAACAAGTATCACAACTGGCACAGAAGCAGAGAAACAAACACTTGTGGGCTGAGACATTTTAATCACAGCAAAACAGATCACAACAAATCATACAGGTGACGAAACGGGTGCAGTAGCTCACAACCAGCTGCCCAATGAGTTCCCAGACTGAAAGCAGCAGCAGTAACTTGCCGATGTGCAATTGAGCAGACGTGGTGTCAGCTGTGGAGTCTGCCTGGGATCTGCAGGATCTGCTGGCCCACCTGTGTCTCCTGCCAGCAGCTGCTGTCCCCAGCCTGCTCCTTGCTGCTGGGGCTCAGGAGTAGGACAGGCCTTGGCACTGAGCACTTACAGCAGCTCCTCCTGCTCCTCAGCAAAGAGCCCCAGACCCAGCACACGCTGAAGCCTCAGGCGCAGGCGGCTCTGGGGGCTCTGAGCTGGCACAGCCCACACCCCGCTCCCTGTCTGGAGATGCAGACTGGCCACAAAGCCCCAGTCCTGACACTCGGGGGGGCTGCTCTGCTCTTTCCAGAGCTGCTTCATTTGCTACAAGATGGGGGCCAGCATCACCTGCTGCCAGATGGGCTGTGACCGCTCCTTCCACCTGCCCTGCGCCACAGATGGCCAATGTGTCACCCAATTCCAAAGGAACTTTTATGTAAATTAGCAGTGGCAAACACAAATACAGAATGTAAAAAGATTCTGAGAGCCTTTCCTCTCGATCCTGAATGTACAACTGATCAAACAATTGAGGCTTGTGCAAAATTAACATCGACTGAACAAGTCAGTGCAATGGCTGTACCTAAGCAGTACATCCTCTGGAAGCCCACAAAGTCACCAACAGGAGATGCGTTTAGCCTTAATAAAGAGTGAAGGGGCATGTGCTTACATCTTAAAAAGAGAATAAAGAATACTCCAAGGCCTGAGTGATTAGAGCAAGGAATCAAGGCATGGAAGAAATTAAGTGGGAGCTGACAGCCCAGAGCCCCTTGGGCAAATCAAGTGCCTTTTTTTAATGCTCCCTTGGTTTTGGAGAGAACACTAGTCTGGAAAGTGCAGCTGGAAGGAGCTCTGTGATCTGCTGCCACTGCCAGCACTTTCCTTCTGTTTTTGCAAACCTTCTTCATCCGTCAGTGCAACCTCAGTGAGCTGTGCTTCCTTTTACTGAGCTATTCCAGATTTTCATATTCTCATTACTTGTTCTTTACATAAATATTGATCACATTCCAGCTTTTTCTGAAACTTGAAGAACACATTCTCCAAAGATCCAAACTTTAGCTCTGCTGAGACAAGGGAGACCCTCAGGACTCTCTCATGAGACAGGCACCAGTACTTCTCTAACAGTGCTGGATTTCACCCCAGGCCTTGCTCTTCCTCTGTTCAGTAGTTTTACCTTCATTTCTCGATGGAGATCTCATCTGTTTCAGGCACACCAGGGCATGGTATGGTTGTATGGGCAGAGCTGGCCCAGCCACATTTAGACAAGGAAAGCAGTGCCACATGGGTAAGGAGGTCCCAAACACCACCATGGTTGTTATCCCTTTTTGTTTCAATTTACTTGCTATTGGTTTAGCATGTGACCACCCACCAGCCTGCTGAAGAACAGCGTGGGCAGAGGACTAGATTAAACCAAAATGTTCCTTCCCAAACCCATGTTGTGTGAATTACAGAGCGGTGAATTTCAGCTCGGAAAAAGCCACCCTTACCCATGTCTGAGCACCCTGCATTCCCTGGCCTCCCACTCCCCATGAGGGGTCTGCAAGCACAAGGGGCCCTCTCTGCCAGGGATGAAATTCATCCAGGTTGCCTGATGACAAGCTGAACCTCATACCTGTGGACATTAAATAGTGGTACCAATCCTTAGCCCCATTACATGACCCCAATTCATCTCCGCATGGCCACAAAGAACATTGCCATGCAAAATTATATTATTTCAATAGCTCCTTCACTAGCAAGAAGCAGCTTTGCTTGGAGAGGCCACTCTGTTGTCACCTGTCTTTAGTGATGCAGGTATGGTCTGCTTGGCTGCACAGGAACACCCACCCCACTTGGCCTTAATCTTGTTTTAGTTTTCATGCTTTCCAAGGTTAACGTGAGATCTGGGAGCTCCAACCCAAGCTCTTCAGCTGAGACTGCACTGCATGCAAATACCAGTCCCTTTCTCACACTGCCTTTAGCCTTGACATGAAGGAATTGTTCCTGTAGATGAGAAGGAGAAATTGAGGACTCTATCAGCAAGGCCATGGCTGTGTTTGTACAGCAACTGCCTGGCATTTATTGTAGTCCATTACAACTATTTATATAGTTATTGCAGACAATACAAAATGTCCCAATTACATGGCTCTGGTCCATGCACACACAGAGCCTCCCCTAGGAACAGGCAGCCTGGTGCAGAGGCACAGAGTCCAGCAGCATTTTCATAGAACAGTCTCATTTTCCCTGCTCTTTTTGACTTTTCCCTTACCATGTTCTGGTATGTAGAAGTTTGCTTTCCTCAGCTTTCCTGCCTCCATCAGGGTGGAAATTAATGTTTCTGTTCTACTAATGCGTTACTCAGAAATGCTTTCAAAAGACCAAGTAATTCCTATTTAATAATTTCTGATTGTTAAGGGTAAAGAACCAAAAACTATTAAGTAACACTGGAAAATAGATGTTCTTGTCCCAACACAGGTGCATGTCGGGAAGCAGTCCTGGACATCTGCTCCCTCAGTAGTCTTAGGATGACTTCTGAAGGAAAATTACTTGGAAAATCCCACCACATCCCTGCAAGCCCAAGCTCCTTCAGCATAGCCCTAATTGCCAAATACTTCATTGACCAGGCATTGGCCATCTGGCCAATGAGAGCCAGATGGAATGTACACCACAGTCATTCCTCCCAGGACAGCCAAACTGAGCCATAGTTTTATCCCTTACACAAAACTAGGCTCTAGCACAGCTCATGTGAGGCAGGGCAGTCTCAGTGTCTGCTGGAAATACCTATTGTAGGCAGTGAACTGAGTGTTTAGAAGGTAATTACTCCCCTTTCTCATTTCACAGCTCTCACAAATGACTATTAGTCTGAGGATTAGGTCTCCCATGTGTCAGACCCAGGGAAGGCCTGGGAGTTCATCCAAGGTCCAGGCCTTTGTTTGGTTTGCACATTGTGCCAAGGGTCAATACTCTTGAGGGGCTTTCTCTGCAGCCTAAACCATAGCAGATTACTAGGATTATACAGGAATGAGTAGGAGTTGCTTTCTACCCATATTTGTTTGGACTAGTGCCGATAACAGCCTGGGGATTTTCCAGACAGCACAATCTCTGCTCAGATTTCTCCAAGCAAGCCTGAGCAGAGAGACAGAAAACTTCGAGGCAAACAACGGAAGAGGATTCCTGATGGTCACCCCTTATCTGCCCCACGGTACATTCAGCGTGCTGGGCTGCCTCAAGAATGAAATGGAAAGCACAAGAACTTAAACTGGGTATTAAAAACCCATGGCCTAAGTCAGCGGCTCTTCCTTGAGCCCTGAGCAATCTAACTGCAAGGGCCCCATTAACACCCCCATGTTTGACAGGCAAAGCAGTAAGGTTGGACTTGATAATCTTAAAGATCTTTTACAACCTTCATGATTCCATGAGATCTTACCACTTTCAAGCATTTGGTGACCCTCTTACAAGTGATGCCTAATACAGAAGCTTCAGGAGCTTCCCACCAGGGTACTATGAAGGATTTTTAACCCAGTAATGTTTTTTCCCGCTGAGAGAATGGGCAGCAAAACACCACTTTTCACTGCACAAATATAGCAGCTCCAAGTGGTTAAGCACCACACTCAGGAGGGAAACACGACAGCGAGGCCCACGGAAAACAGTGCACAAGTTTAAAGCTCTACTTAAAATTTTGTCTCGAATCTCCACCTTCTCATTTGCTCTACTTCAGTGATGTGAGAAGGAAAGCATCTTTTTTTTTTTTCCTCTCAGCTGTCCCTATGTCCCTATCAGTCTGAATTGCTGGGTGTTTGCCATACTAGAGGTACAGGAATTCTTGTAACAATCCCCTTCACTCAAGATTAGCCACGAGTGCACAGCACAAGTTACGCACTGAGACAGCGCCCAGAGCTGAGACCGAAGCTTGTGTCACACTTTGGTGTTTGTAAAGCCCAAAAGCAAGCCCCCAGGAGTTCCTGAACTCCAAAACCTCTCCACCCAGCAGTAAACTCTTAGTTTAAAGCCGAGCTTCTGGCTCCACCTGCTGCTGGAAGGGTGGAAAAGATGAAGCAGCAGCTGCAGACAAAACAAACAAAAAGAACAAAGTAACTAAGGCCTGCTTTTCTACTTAACTCATCCTCCAACATTGTTGTTAAAGACAAACAAAACAGAGATTGTTTCATCATGGAAAATCTTAACAGGTTCAAGATGTACAGCTCTTTACCCGGTTATGACCACCAGGCACTTGGGTCCTATTAAAAATTACCAAAATAGATTACTTAACTTTAGAAAATACTGTCTGATGACACAAATTCATGGGGTTTGTAGTTGAAAAGAACCCAGGTCAAGTACAATGTCATAAACATGATTCCTAAGACCACCAGCAGGAAGGAAGAAAAAAAGGAAATGCTGTATTGTGTTTTCCCATCTCCCCCTGTTCACTGTGTGGTTCTTGCCTCTCAGTGTTTCACATGGTCCCCTTAAATCTTGGTTTACATTTACCCACAAACAGTGTAATTTTTTTCTTTTTATGCCAATATATATATTTAACAATTTCATGCCAAAACCCATTTGGCATTTCCCTTGCCAAAGTGCACACAGGTGCCAGCACAATTGGGAATTATTTCCAAAGACAAAGCTCCCAGTGAAGCCAAGCGCTGCTCTGGGTGCCCCAGGAATGCTGGTTTGGCTCTGGGGTGCTTAGATTACCTCCATGTGTTTGCACAGCACCAACGGCAGAGTCACTATTCATTTACAAATTCACTATTTAATTTCATATACCTGATTTGAAGAATCATCACAAGCTACTTCACAAAAATATGTGCAAGTGATATGATGGAGACAGATTAGGCTTTACAGCCAAATTCTTAAAGCAACATTTGCAGTTATGTATTTGTGCCTTTAAAAAGTTTTATTGCTGTACAGCTCTTGCTAACAAAAAATAAGCCCTCTGGATAAGCAATACAGAGCTCTTTCAAGTGCCATTTTAAAGATAAAATTTAATTACAGCACAAAAAAGCAATGCCATTTCCACACTTGTATCTCTACCTAATGCAGTTTTTTAAAAAATGTACTAGGAAGGTTCAGAAAGAGCATCCTCTGAGATTGCACTTTTCACTTTTTCACCACTGACAAAGTTATGAGGCAAAAGCCATCATTTCACGGAACGTATATTTCCTTTGCACATTTCAGCCTATGTATTACACTAATTTGTAAATTATTTTCAGTTTGCCCTCCTTCAAATTAGAATTTGCTCAGTACCAGCCTTTGGCTGAGCTGTCTCCACTTGAGCAATCATGGAACGAGTACAAACCCCAGAGCACTGGATTTCTGGCACTCAGTGGGTAAGGGCACTTTAGTTGTCTACATTTTTTTGGGAATAAAAGCCCTGAAGAAATTTTCTAAGGCTAATTAAGATCCCAGACAACAAAAGCACAGACAGGTTTTACAAGCACATTACTTGTACAAGCAGCAGTATTTGAGTTTGAGAGATTTAAGCAGTGTCACTGACAACAGGCCAAATCCCAGTTTAGGATTGCCAGAAGACACAAAAACCACTTTCCATGATGAAGCAAACCCCCAAAGCAGACAAAACATTCCAAAGGCAGACGAGCTTCCTGATAGCCTATCATTTTGTCACTTTGCACAGAAGAAGAAGAGGAGCTTTGACATTCTCCAAAGAGAATGGAGCCATCCAGCTCCACCTCCTAACTCACAAACAGCTGCCAACACTGCTTTTTATTGTTTCTGAAGGGGAGGTTGGCTGGTGACAGGCTTAGTATCTTGAAAGAGATGTCCTGGATCTGTCTTCACTTCTGAAATAATATGTGTAATTTTGTACTTATTCTGGCGTTGAACTGTAACAAAGCAAACCATCAAAACCCTCTGTCTGCTCTAGCTCTGGGTTCCAGACACACATCCTAGCCCTTAAGCTTACTTAAGAGAGCCAGAGAGCTTTCAGGTTAAAACAAAAAACTCAATTACCCCATCATTACATAAGGGCAATTTAGGACGATTTGTCTTGGGAAAGGCTGCACATGCTCTGATTTTCATAAGCTTGCAAAGAAATTCTGATTTGTGGAGCAACTAATAGATTAATTAAAAGCTCAGAGATTCAACAATGATGTGCTAGAGAAAAAAAAAATACAAGTTCTGAAAAGCCTTGGTCTATTAAAATTGCAACCAGAAAGTGGATTGGGTAAGATCTGAGCCCAAACTGATCATCAGCAGACAGAGAAATACTCAGAGTGCAAATGAGGAATGCAAGTCACACAGTTTTACATACAATTCTTCCTTATTACACAAATAAAAAATCAGGAGGAACAGCTTCAAAGTTGTACTTCGAAACGGTTTAAATAATAAAAAAAAAATCCTCCACAATATTGGGCATAAACTACAGGACAGCACCCAATATTGTGAACTTGACCGGCTCTTCCCAGCATTAGTGAGGGCATGGGGGAGCAAAGAATTGCAGACAGCAAGGGCTCTACAAAACAGACCCTCTCGAGGAAAAAAAAAAAAAAAAGTCAATTTTAATCAGAAAAGGAATAAGAACCGAAACAAACTTGAGGAAAATAATGTTCTGTAGCCTGAGAGGTACAATGGCAGCATGACACACACGTGGCAGGAAATTTGCTGACAGCAAGGACAGGGAAACACCAGAACACAGACTGGAACCTTCTGCCCAACAATCCCTTTTGGCAATCAGGCCAACAGTGACAGAGCTGGGCCAGGGGAACAGATCTGAGCATGCCCTTCACCCTTGCCAGCCTTGTAATCCTCAAGAAAATCAAGCTTTTCTGCTGCCAAGGGTTTTGGTGATTCACCTTTTGGGCCTCTAAAAGGTGTCCAGCAAGTGCTGTTTACCCTGTGGTTTCTCTCAGGTATTTCCCTCTTTGCCCACCGGGTTAGATATGCCCAGCTTTCAGAAACGTCAAACTTCCTCGGCAACACATTCCTGCATTTTTTATCTTATTCCTAATGTGCAGAAAGCCCCTCTGCCAAAGAATAGCGTCCACAAAGGGAAGCCCTGCAAAAATGAATTCTATTCCAATTCACACAGTCTCCACGAAGCCGGCTGCCTGCGCGGTTTCTGGAAGATTCAGGGGATGCCGCCTCGTTTTATCCCGAAGTGTCGACCCCAGTGCCCTCCTCCTTTCCGCATTGGCCGCGCTCCTGGGCGGGCACAGCCTGCCCGGCCCTCATTCCCTACACAATCCCTCCGACACACTCCCCACATTCCCCTCCCCTCCGGTATCCGGTTACAGGGGCTGTTCCTGCAGTCTGCCACCCCTGCTCCTCCAGACCGTGGTTGCTTTACTCCCGGTTATCCGGGCACAGACAGCTCTTCCCTACCCCTGAGGATAACAATCCCATTGTCACATTATCCCTTGCAACGAGGAGGCTTTTCCAAACGGAGCTCAGTCTTACCTCACCCACAGCTGACACGTTGTCCTGGGGTGGCTTTATGATGTTTGTGTCCCCATTCGTCTATTTAGCCCAGAAATAAGTTCTGCACCTTTCAGACTGGTTCTGAGAGCGAAGGGGGGAAAGAAGCAGCGCGGGGTTTGTTGGCAGAAACTGCACTCGCTGTCCCGCATTCTGCTCCTGGACGGGCAGCGAGAGAGAGCTCTCCTTTGCTTTTTAGTGAGTTTTTGCTAGCTGAGGCAGGGAAGTTCGCTGAACTGGTTTTTTACTTTTTCTTGGAACTGTTTAAACCGGTTCTGGGCTGAAAACCCAGAAAACACCCGGAGATCACGCCTGCAGCCCACTGGGGCCCAGGACGGCATTTCCAGCACCAGAGGGACTGATGAGACTGAGTGAGCTGAGCTACAACCCTCGGCAAGGTCTTTCTCGGTTTTGCCTTTTCTCATCGAAATGGTGAGAGGTTTTATTGTTTAATGTTATATATTTTTTAAACACTTGTGAACACGTTGTTCATTGAACAAACAGCTTTTTTTCCACTTTTGTCTAAGGAAGTTTTTTTCCTGAACCCATTAGCGGAGGGGCCACTTAAATTTACTTTCTAGAGGAACCCCATTCGGAGGTTTCATCCCAAAACTTGCCCTAGACCAGGACACAGATTTTTCTGTCTCACTCAAAGGAAGGAAGTGAAAATGCTCTGTCACCCCAACCACCACACTGGGTCACTGCCATGAACTAAGGTGCCTTCCAAATCCCAAAGGCTTTTTTACCACTTCACAGTTATGAGCATGTGACTGTATTTAACCCCTATGCTCAGCAAAGGGAACATTTTGCACTGTGTAATTAATCGGGGTTTAGTACACTAAAACCAGCTAAGAAAAATTAAAAACTTCAGGTTTCTATGAGGTTTGCTCTTTTTGAAGACTCGGGAGTATTTTCATTGCACATCAGCATATTTTTTAATGCAAAACATATTTTAATATAATCATCCAGATAATAGAAAGTTTTGTAACAGTAAAAATAGATCTAAATGTTCGTTCAGATCTATTTTACAAGATTGCAAAGCCAAATACTGAGACCAGGCTTGAAACCAGCATCTCTTGTCATACAATCAAAATATTGTACACACAGAACACAGCTCGATGCTTCTCGAGTTCACCAGCATAACACCCAGTTTGTCAAACCTTCAGCATTACATTTTTTTTTCAAGCTGCACATGAAAAACACAAATTCACCCACAATGGTAAGTGCTTCCATCCTACAGACATCTTGCTGAGAGGCAAAAATTGCCAAATGCAATTGTTTTGGAGAGTGATATGAGAGTGCAAGGCAACCTAAAAATATATATATATAAATCACACTTTAAACTTTGGCCAAGACTTACAACAATTAAGCAGATTTCTATGGGTATCTCCCCCCAAATATTCCAACTTAGCTGTTCAGTACATACAGAACTTAATTTCCAAGTATTCCAAGACTGGAAAGTCTTCAAAATCATTCTGTATTTTCTACAGAGCCGTTATAATTTAAAGACACAGCCATGTTTCAATAGTCAAATCCTCTTAGACAAAAGGAATGAGAGATGCTTGCTTCAAGAGCAGGCCTTTATCACACACATTTCAACACACTCCCTTGGAGCAGGCAGCAGCCAGAGTGTAAGAGGTGTGTTTTCAGAAGGACAGGATGGTCTTGTGAATGATTTCGATGCACTCTCTGATTTCATCCTCCTTGATGACGAGGGGCGGCGCCAGGCGGATGATGTCGCCGTGCGTGGGCTTGGCCAGGAGCCCGTTATCGCGGAGCCGCAGACACACCTTCCAGGCATCGTAGTCTGCAAAGGGAGGAAGGGAGGGAGGACATCAAACAGGACACTGAGGACATTCCCAGCACAGCACAAGAGGTGTCACACCTTGTGTCACACCTGCAGCGCGTGGTGCTGTTTGCCAGGTGGCAGAGAGGTGACGCGGGGTGTTCACAAAGGGACAGGTCACTCGGAGCAGCTCTCGGGAATCCGCACAGGGTGACGCTGCTCCAGAGCTGCCCTTTTGCCTCAGCACACAGAGTTCTGCTCCTTCACAGCTCAGTGCTTGGCTGGCACTCAGCTAGACTTGAAAATAAATTTTAAAAGGGGGGCCATGTGAAGAGGACGTAAGGGAACATGTGGACGGGACTTCAGACCAGGTTATTTTCATGTAACCTGGATTTCAGCGCATCATCGTGGAAAATGACACCACCTTCCTGCAGCGCTTTATCCCTTGATCAAGTACCTTGATATTCAGATTTCTGATATAATTCAAGGTGTTACTCCCTGGAAACTTGTTCTCCATCATTAACTTTTTTCTTCTTTGTACCCTCCTGTACTCATTGTACTCTTCTAACTCTTCTGAAAACAACTAATCCCAGCCAATGCTCCCGTAATCTGGCAGGAACTGGTGTTCCAGATGTGGACAGTTTTCTTCCAAACAGGAGAGATAAAGGTATTTGTTGGGAGACAGATTCACCATCAGATTTGAACATTATCAAATCATAAAAGAGTTTGAATAATTTAAAAACAATTGTTTGGCCTTTCTTAGTTAAAACCCCCCTATTTTTAAAGGCACACAGTAACTTAAATCAATTTTCAGTGGGTACTTCAGTACTATAGCCATGTTCTGAACACAAACACCATGTCTACATGCCATCCCCTACCTACAATGTAAGTTGAAAATTACTTCATGCTGTGTTTGTGCAGTTGATTTTGTTTTCTCACCTTTGGTTTCCCGGATTACGATTGCATTTAAGAGCCCTTTTCCTCTTACAGCAGTTACAATATTAGATGGAGTCTTCATGAGCTCACTTCTTAGCAGGTTACCCATTATTTCCGCATTTTTTGCCAGATTTTCCTCTTCAATTACCTAAAGAGAAGTCAGATCCACAGACAGCTGAAGGACATTGCATTTGTTTTATGTACCATGGGAGAGGATGGATAATGACCCTGAACCTGCTGAGACACAAAAGCTGTTGCAGCCACAGTGCCCTGCACAGGCTGCAAGTCCCAGCAGGTTGGTATTGAGCTTTTACTCATTCATATCTACAAGAAACAAGAATGTCTTTGAAATTTTATTCTAAATTAATTGCTCTTTGTTTGCTGCTATTTGCAGGTAAACAGTAAACCTCCAAAGGCTCTTAATCTGTCCGAGTACTGAGTAGTGATGACGTTTTCTGTATGATCTGCATCAATGTAATCAATTAAGCAATCACAAAATAATTGAATTGCACCTTCTGGACAGGACACTAGTTTCTGTTTGAGATCCATACCTGTTCTCAAGCTCACAGAGCAGCAGCTTCTGCTGATGCAGTAAAATAAGCCAATTTCAAAATGTCTTCATTAAATTAGTGAAGGTATTTGACCAAATCTACATAGTTGCATTGAAACTTCCCCTAGATAAATCTTATTTTAACATTTAAGACATTAAAATCGTAAGAGTATAGAAATTAGGATACATTCCAATTTTTAAAAGAAGTTTGGTTGCTACAGACAACCACTACCAATTTTCCATTCCTATTTAAAGCTAGATTTCTACTCACAACATGAAAAATAATACAATTTATTTAAGCAAAGATCATGACACCCTTTCTAAGTTGGATTCCAGATCTCTGTGCCCACACACAAACCTCCAGTGCTGCCATTGCCACACGGCAAGCTAATGGATTTCCTCCATATGTGGATCCATGTTCACCAGGTTTAATGGTCAGCATAATTTCATCATCACACAGCACTGCTGAGACCTAAAATGGGAAGGGCAGCAAATTCACATATTAGAACAGGAACCTTTAGTATCTCTGAAACAAACTTTCCCTCAGAGCTCAGGAAATTTTCAGCCTATGGTGATAAATTACATTTACATTCCCAGCTAGATCTGACAATCCCATAATTAATCCCTTAAATACACTTAGCTATAGTGGTAACACAACTTTCAATCACAGCTGAGGGGAATTTCTCCAAACTGAATATTATTTCAAGAGTTTAAGCTTCAATACTTAGTTTAACAACTCAGAAATCCTGTCAGTTGGCCAAAATAGTTCAAGGCATTGTAATTTCCAGCCTAATCAGCAGGAATTTAAGTCACTCCAAGAGGATAAAATCAGCCATGCAGGCATGCCAGACAGATGAAATAATGCCAGTTGTTCAGCTATAAAGGTAGTATTAGGCATTCCATTATTTTATTATGTCTCTCTCAAGTTGGATTGTCTGGTCATAAATCATAGTTAGTCTTGCAAACAACAATTTCCAAGTACAACAAACATCAGATTTATAGTTCTTCCAACTGGCAGATTTTCAGTGTTGATGGCTAAGGGAAAATAAAAGATTATTCAACAAATAATTGAGTAATTTGATATTACCTTAAATTATTGGTATTTCTTTGGTACTCACAGGGTATAAGCCACCAGAAAGGGCCTTTCCAAGAAGAATTATATCAGGTCTTACATTTTCATGGTCAACAGCCAGCATTTTCCCCGTTCTGGCTAAACCAGTCTGTATTTCATCAGCAATAAACAGAACCTTTAAACAGAAGAAAAATCCAAACAGAACAGGGAATTACTTTCAGTCTTATTCCTAACCCAATTCCAGCAATACAGTTTTTTGAGGTATCACAGCAATAGTGAAGACAGCTTTATTAATAATGTGTCAATGCCTTCCTTTGAGGATATGAAAATAATTATGAGTAGCACTTAAAAATTAGGAATCTGAATTCTATTGGAACAAAGACCACTGATTTTTAAATCAGAGGTCACTGATAATCATTCTCATCAGTGTTTCATTCTGTGACCTGTTATTGTTACTGATTCTTGGTAGCAGTTATGCACATCAGCAACAAAGGTCCTGGATAGCCATGGTAATTGGAAACTTGTAATGGGGGAAAGAAATTAGAAGTTAAATTAATCTAACATAAAGAAGAATATTAATTAGAAACTTAAATCAGCGAGAATAGTAAGAAATAGTGAAAAACATGCACTGCTAAAAAGTATTTTTAGTGAGATATTACCAGGAAATACAATAGGTATGCCTGCATTATTCCACTGAAAGAAAAGGGAATTATTAAATAGCATATAAAGTTCTACACCATGCATAGAAGGGTGACATTACAAGTTACACCAGTAAACACAGTATGTAGTGTTAAGTGTTTAATGTTTAATGTTACAGTGAATTCTCACATTGTGCTTTGTGCAGAGGTCCCTCACTCCTGTGAGATAGCCTTTGTCAGGAACAATCACTCCTGCTTCCCCTTGAATTGGCTCCACCATGAAAGCTGCCACGTTGGGGTCTTGAAGGGCCCGCTGCAACATTGGGCAAAGGGAGAGGAGAGACAAAAAGAAAAAGCTTTTACTCAGGTCAAATACAGAAAATCCAGGTAGCAGAACCTGATTCTAGCCCTGGTGTCTTTCCTCAAAGGATGAGAACAGCATTTCTGTCAGGCAGCTCTCTCTGAGTGCCACTTCAGTTCCAATGCTGTGTCACTGCTGGCAGTGTAAAATCAGCTGCCGTGCTTGCTTGGGAAGGTACAAACCTTGCAGCCTGCAAACTCAGACAAGCAGTTTATCAGATCAGTTCATAAATCACCTCAGAAATACCCTCAGTTTCATATTACCCCATACAATACAAACAATTGCTCAATTCTTCCCTTGAAAAGAAGAATGGAGCCCCCCTCCAGAACATTTACTGTTAAACAAAGTCCACAGCTACATTCCTGCACTATCAAGTTCAAGAAGCTTTAGAAGTCCACAAGGCACAAGAGATCTAATGATTCCCAGCATGAATTTACTACAGCTTTTCTCAGCATTTCCCCAGGAGCAGAATGAATTCAGCTCTAATGAAGGCATTAAATACTTGCAGGCCTTTCACCATGGAGGTTCAAACCTGAACAAGGTTTTCCACAGTGCAGCCATAACCCACTGAGAGCCCTTTGTGTCCCCTAACCCAGCTCCAAGGAGAAAAGGAGCTCTCTCCTATAATCCCTCAATCTCCAAAGCCCACTCACTGGGATGAAGCAGACCCAACGGGTGCAGAGGTTTTTACTCACAGAAATGGTACCTAATCAAGGTCACCCCTCCCCAACAGCTTTAACAGCTGTTTACAGGATTAATTTCAGAAAACACTGGGAAATACTGGGAATCGCTGGCATTTCAGGAGCTTGTGAAAGTGAAACAGCAACCTGGCATGGTTTTAAGGATGCTGTGAAACTGGAAATATTTGCAACTGCAGTGAATTCTAGTAACAGAATCACAGGATGGTTTAGGCGGGAAGGGACTTCAAAGCTCGTCCCATCCCACTTCTTGCCATGGGCCGGGACATTTCCACTAGACCAGGTGGCTGGGAAATTAAACACATCATGTAGCTTTCCTTTCACATCCTAAAGCATAACTGAAAATCAAAGCCAAAGCAGAGTTTCCTATACATAATTACATAATTATTTCCTATACATAATTACAACAAACATATTCCTTACATACGTCTACATACAAATATTTTCATGTCAAAGCACATGTTTCAAAGTACAAACTTCTGATTTTCCTTGCTATTTACCAAAGGGACATTGTAAAATGACTTCATACAAGGGAACAAAAAATTGTGAAATACCTCAAGAGCTGGTAGATCATTGTATGGGATCAGTTCAAATCCCGGCATGAAGGGTCCAAAGCCATCATAGCTGGATGGGTCAGTGGAACTGGAGATGGCAGACATTGTCCTGCCCCAGAAATTGCCAGCTAGAAGGGGAAAAAAAAGGGAAAATTGATACAAAACTGACCAAGGTTCAGAACACCTTAAAGGCCATCACACTTTCCACTTGGTGATGCATTTTAAGGGTTGTCTAACAAGATATTAACATCCTTCACTAATTGTTAGCATTTTGTATTGATGCCACAAATACACTCTGTTGCTATATCAAAAGCACATATCAAAAACCAAAAGAAAATTATACTTTAAGACCTGAAAACTATACAAAATCATTTCTTTAAGTTTCATTAGTAGGCTGGAAAATTGAATATAACTCTGGAAACATCTTTTTATTGATAATGTTCAGCTTTAATGCAATTATTACGTATAAAATGTAGAGGGGGAAATAAACACCATTAGTTACAGTGTCTTTTTGTGCAATCTGTGAGAGGTGTGACACCAATCTGAGGAATTAATCCACAAAAAAGTTATGTAGGAACAACAACCGAGAAATAAAAAGCACTACGCTTTAAATGATTAAAAGAACATGGAGAACTGGATGTTCTTTCCTTGTGACTTCAGGCTGCCTCTCAGTAACCTGGTATCCAGAGCCTCAACTCATACCACACACTTTACATACCTGCA
This sequence comes from Pycnonotus jocosus, assembly GCA_013400435.1. Classification (NCBI taxonomy): domain Eukaryota; kingdom Metazoa; phylum Chordata; class Aves; order Passeriformes; family Pycnonotidae; genus Pycnonotus; species Pycnonotus jocosus. Next base: position 556,832 of record VWYP01004898.1, on the reverse strand, counting down.
AAAATGATTTTAGCTTTGTACTTTGGAATTCCTTTCACAGTGTAGGCCCATTTCCGAGCCAGTTTACAGGCAGTTTCTCCAGCTTCCACTCCTAAAAGATAAAGCAGCACCATTATCAGTCTCACACATGAAACAGGCCATCAGTGCAGCACAAAATGTTACACAACCCTTAAATCTCAGAGAGAAGAACTAAAATGGAAACAAAATATTACTCTACCCGTGTTCATTGGAAGAACTTTGTTATAATTGAACATTTTGGTGACCAGCTCCTCATATTCCCCAAGGACGTCGTTGTAGAATGCCCTGGATGTCAGGGTCAGTTTTTCAGACTGGGCTTTCAGAGCATCCACGATTTTGGGGTGACAGTGGCCTTGGTTGACTGCACTGTAAGCACTCAGAAAGTCAAAATACTTTCTACCTTCAACATCCCACACATAAACACCTGGGAAAACAAACCTGTGGTCAGTACACAAAATAAAAGAAGACACAAAACAAAAAAAGGTTCCTCAAACTAATTAAAGACCAGAGTAAATTTAAATTAAGTGATAATACGTGAACAGCCCACAAGGACTTAGACAGGGTTCCAATGCACCTTTTCATGTTCACATTAACGTTAAACCTCTCCACACAAGGTAACAGACAAAATTAAGTTGCTTGAAAATTTTCTTGCTGAGTTATTCTGGAAATTATCAACACTTTAAATCATTTTAGAGACACCACAATTTTTTCAGGTGCCCTTACGCATAATGATCCAGCTCTCTAATCTACAATTAGCTGGCTTTATTTCATCAATGATCTCAATCCCACTCAAAAAAAGAAAAACGTAACAAAGATTCAGAAATCAATCAGGTCAGACTCATTCTGCCCTGATCTCATTCAGATACACCTCACCTACAACCTCCAGGAAAAAACAAAATAAAATACCTTTTCCTCTTTCCAGAGCAACAGGCAGTGGGTGATAGTTGTGGGCACCATATTTGGCCTCACGTTCAAAGATGAAGTCAGAGGAGGGAGGCCCCTGGATGGTTTTTTTAGGAGCAACTGAGGTAGCAGAGCTCAGAGAGGAGTGAAGGCCTCGGCAGAGAACAGCAAGGTTCTGGGAGCGGGTCAGCTTGGAAAGCATGATGGACTTCAGGAAATCTGATACAGATCTGGAGCGGGAAAAAAGAAAGAAAGTTAATAATTAGCACTAAGAACACTTCAGAAGAAATGTCTGACACGATTGAAGTGGTTTTACTGCCAGGATTACAGGTTCCTCAACTGTTTTGCAATTCAGCCAAGAAAGCTCATATGAAGTATGAATTAATGTGGGATTAACATCAAACAAGTTATTTTTTCTGTTCTCTACACTTACAGAAACAGAAGGAAAACTAAACTGTGTGACTCAGCAAGTCTAGGAACTAGACTTGGGATGTTAACATCATTTTTCCTGTAAGTGTTCCTTTTTCACTGCACTTTAAATTCTGGTTTACTAATATAAACTACAGTAAGAAAAGTTAAGTTCATAAAATTTCTTGTTCTACTGAAATGCCCATTTTCTACCAGGCTGTCATCAGACAAATGATGTCACAAACTTCCACGATATTGGCTATCCCTGGAACTGTCCAAGGCCAGGTTGGATGGGGCTTGGAGCAAGCTGGGATAGTGGAAGGTGTCCCTGCCCATAGCAGGGGTGGCATTGGATGAGCTTTAAGGTCCCTTCCAACCCAAATCATTCTGGGATTCTGTGATCAAAAAAATAGATGGAAAGTAAGAGTAAGAGTCAGTTATTAATGATCATTAGAGCACTTTGTATTTTCCCAGCAATTTGCCCTGAATACATAACTTTGTACTTTCACCATTTAGGGATAACCTGAGGGTAGGATTTTATGAGGCAAATGCATTTTGATTTTTTCTCCATGCTTGCACCTCAGTCAATATAAAGATGCTTCCCAGAAAGAGGATGTGAGTTGGCACTTGAAAAGCTGTTTGAGGAAACTCTTTCCACAGCAGGGGACAGCAGAGAAGCCAAGAGTTCCCAAAGCTCAGGTTTCTGGTCTCATAGAACATGACACGTACAGACTGGCAAAAGGATTAAACCCCAGAGGAGGATCAGAGATCACCACAAGTGCTCTGCTTATCAAAGGCAGCCTCCTTTTAACTCCACAGCAAAGTGAAGAGCTGAGCAGCCTGGACACTGCTGCACCACCCAACAGCAGCAGACTGCAAAACCTACCCAAAATACAGGCATTAAACAGCAACAGGAAGATGCAAGGATGGCTTACACAAGGGTGCTGTTATTTCAGGCTGCTTGCAGAAGATAGAAGTATTAAGTCACAGATTTATCCCTAATTTATTTTGGAAAAAATCCACACCCTTAATGTGTTGCCTTGAACAGAGAGGCATTTCTTTCAGCAGACTCCTCAGGTATTACTTTGCTGCTCCTCACTTCTAACCAAAGCCAAAACTTATTTCTCCATCTGCCAAAATCCATGTGTTCAGGAAGAGTCAGTATTCTCCATTTCAGCAAGAGATGAATGCTGCACAGCTCTGGGCACGTTTCCAGCTGTTAAAGATTAGCCCTTTGTGTTAATAGTTTTGAAGATTGTTACTCAAGGATTTTGCAAACAAAAAAGACAAATACATCTCTGTGCAAGAAAAAATTTTGATGACTCAAAATTTCAATCTGCTCAACCCCTAAAATGTAATTGATCTGTGACATCCTGGCCCCTGGCACTCCTCCATGGCAGAGCAGCTAATCCTATCACAAGCTTCTGTATTTTGGAGATTTTCCAGACATTTCCTGAAATGAAAGTTACAGAGAACTTAAACTCTTATCTGCCCTGTATCAGACGTACCTCTCTGCATGAAGGATCACAGATCTCCAGTTTGAGGTTCTTGTTTTACTTCTTGCATATTGGAAAATATTAATCAGATTTTTTTAAAGGGGCTTTTTCCTCCATGAAGGGAATTGCCCTGCAAACTGTGCTAGTGAGGCCACATCACTTTAGCCAAGGTGTGGAAGATTACATAGAGAAGGGCTGAGTAAAGCTGAGAATTACAGATGAATCTGGACTTAAAAGGAGGGGGAAAATTCAGGGTCGATCAGCAACACAAGGTGAACAGAAATTTCAGGAAAGAGGAGGGGCATAATAAGGAAAAAAACCCACGCAAACAAAATGAAATAAAATCAAACTCATTAGCAACTGTGAGAAATATGATCTTGCACTGCACAGGCAGTACATGAATTAGAAGCCACAGAATTACACCAACTGGAAGAGATCTTGCATCAGAATAGAAAAACCACTCAAAACACAGCTGTAAAACACTTGATCAGCTTTGCTCAGCTATTGAGCAAGATCATCCAGACAGGAGGTGGCAGATTGCACAGGTAAATTGAATGGTTTTGTGTACCTGACACTGAAAAACACCCCGAGGTAAATGGGGGATATTGTCAAACACATAAGAACACTCAGGTTCATGTTGATAGAGCAGAGGGGAATCAGTGCCACACTGCAGCCTCTACCAGCTGAATCAAAGGGGTGAGCACTCAAGGGGACAAGCAGGGGGGACATCACTGTGGACATGCCAAGCTACCTGTGCAGACCAGCACCACAGCAGGAACAGCCCAGGATCTAGGCTGGCAGACAAGAACTGCGGGATCACAGAATCACTGAAGCTGGAAAAGACCTCTGAAATCACTGAGTCCAACCTTGTGCCCAATGCCCACCTTGTCACCAGCCCAGAGCACTGAGTGCCACATCCAGACCTTCCTTGGACACATCCAGGGATAGGGACTCCACCACCGCTCTGGACAGCCCCTTCCAATACCAAATCACCCTTTCAGTGAAGAATTTCCTCCTGATGTCCAACCTAAACTTCCTCTGGCACAGCTTGAGCCCGTTTCCTCTCATCCTGTCCCTTGTTACCTGGGAGAAGAGCCGGATCCCTACCTGGCCACAGTCCCCTTTCAGGGACTTATAGAAATTGATAAGATCCCCTCTGAGCCTTCTTTTCTTCAGGGCAAGAAAAAAAAAAAAAAAGAAAAGCAATAAACCCAGCGGTGAAATACCAGATCCTCGCCATCTCCCTGACAAGGCCAATGTCAAAGACACTGCAGAGACAAGGATGTGGCATCGCCGAGCGGGGGTGACTCAGGCACAGAGGAGGGGACGGGCTGTCACCTCTCCCGCTCCCCGCACAGCGACAGCGCTCCCAGGGCCTTGCCAACGGGGCCGGCTGCGACGGCACTGAACCGGGGCACGGTGGACCGAAGAGAGGCAGGAATGGCCTCCGAGGGCCGGACGGGCCGTACCTGGTGCTGCTGGAGGTGCCGGAGGTGCTGTCGGTGCTGCCGGTGCTGCCGGTGCCGGAGGTGCTGCCGGTGCCGGGGCCCGCGGATAAGAGGCGGATGCGGCCGCGGGCTACTGTCACCGCTCCTCGCCCCGCCCATCGCGGCTGACGTCACCACAATCGCGCCCGTCGATTGGCTGTCTGGACTGATTGGCAGCCAACGCCCACGCACCGCGGTACCACCCCTTGGCGCAGGAGCTCCCCATTGGCGGGCGCGTGTGAGCCAGGGCCCCGCCCACCCGCTTCCCTCAGGGGCGGTGCCCGCGGGCCCCGCCCGCCGCATCCCCTCGGCCCTCAGAGCCAGGGCAGCGATCCTCCTGCCTTCAGCGCCTTTCCCCGTCCCTCACACCGGCATCCCCGTCCTTCAGACTGGGAGCTCGGCTCTCCTCTGCCGATTTAGCCTTGGGAACGATCTTTGTAGCCACAGAACCCCCACACACACCCTGGTGGGATGAACCCCCTGGCTCCGCCTCAGCGCCCTCCCGCCGCTGTCACCGCTCAGCCGCGCTTGAACTCTCGAGGAATTCACTGTAGAAAAGGGACAGCACCGACAAAAAAAATTGGGAGGAATTGGGAAAACATTCCTGGGAATGGAAATTGTGTGGTATGGTGGTGGTAACTCCGCTGGCGGCTGCAGGTTCCCCAGGGATGTGATGACAAGTGCTCTGTGTGTGTTCAGTCCTGACTTTTCGACAAGATGTGCATGAGCTTTTACCCGATCTTTTAATATATGGCTAACAGAAAATCATTCGAAATAACAGCCGGGGATTCGCTAATTGTGCTAAGGAATTCCTCGTGGAGCTCCTGTGCCAGGTGTTTTTGCCTATACGCACCAATCTCTCCCCCAGTCTGTCACGGTCCATTCAGCATACCCATGCCCTGCCTTTCTCCGCATGGAAGGGCATCGATGGAACCCTGAACTTCAGGCTCTGCTGTCTCGGGAGAGAGGGAGGGAATGTGGGGGGAATGAGTTCCAAGTGTGCTCTGAGCAGGAGCTTTGAGGTGGGACCAGCAGGTGAGCAGGGACAGGCTGGAACGAGCCATCGCAACCCTGACCTTTCCCCAGGCTAAATTACACCTGGAGAGCATGTTGTAACCAGAAGATCTGGATGTTTAAGGGGAACTGTGAGATGTGTTTCATAAATACGTTATCCAAAAAAAATCATTGACTGGTTTGGGTTGGAAGGGACGTTAAAGATCATCCAGTTCCATCTGCTACCATGGCAGGGACAACTTCCACTATCCCAGGGTGCTCCAATCCCCAGCCAACCTGGCCTTGGACACTTCCAGGGATCCAAGGGCAGCCACAGCTTTTCTGGGCATCCTGTGCCAGGGCCTCTCCCCCCTCCCAGGGGACAATTCCTTCCCAAGATCCCATCCAGACCTGCCATCTGGCAGGGGGAAGCCATTCCCTGTGTCCTGTCACTCTATGCCCTTGTTCCAAGTCCCTCTCCAGCTCTCTTGGAGCTCGTTTAGGCACTGGAAGGGGCTCTGAGCTCTCTTCTCTCCTTCAGCCTGAACAATTCAAATTCTCTCAGCCTTTACTCATAGGGGAGGTGTTCCATCAATGTAATCATTGCTTTGCCCTCCTCTGGGCTTGCTCCAGCACTCCAGGTGGGATCTCACAAGAGCAGAGTACAGAAGAAAACAGACAATATTCCACTTTTTATCATATCCACGTCACTAGGAAAAGTAACAAAAAACCAATCCAAAAAGAAAAAAAGGAAAAAAAAAGGCAAACAAAAAAACCCCCTTCAATCTTAGCAGTCATAACTTCTGGGTGCTTCTTGCTCTTTGTCCACAAATCGCCCTGAGAAATTTATGCTGGGAAAGAATTTATTTCTTCCACAGAAAAAACATGATATCCTAGTTGACACACAGAGAATTTGCATAGTTTCCCCTCAGTAAAGCAAGCCATTTGAAAATATTCCTGAACCTTGTCATATCTTCTAACCAAATTGCTCAAACCTTGGATGTCAGGGAGCAGCACCACTTATGCCTTTGGAGAACAACGCCCTCGGAGAAAATTTTCCCAATGTGCAGTCAGCTTGATGCAGCGAGGGCTGGGAGGAGAACAGACGATGTGGAGTTCTTTATAAACACACAGAGTTAGGCTCAATTTGCTAATATGTTTGTGTCTCCTACTAGCCCAATTCTGCCAGCAAGCAGTGCCCTGCATCTGCTGCCAAAGATGAGTTCATAAAGCACCAAAAGGTTGTGCCTTAGGTGCTAAATTGCAAAATACATTTCAGAGTCATGACTGCTGAGTGAATACACAGTTGTACCATGCCCAGTTTCTTAAGTCTAGAGGCAGTTATTATCTAGGAGCTATTGAAACCCCTTTATTTCTACTGGAAATTATGATTTTTTTTTTTTGTGAAAAGTAAAATTTTAGGGCTGAGAATAAGCAATGACCTCTCTGCTTTGAGTATTACACATTGTCCCAGTTCATTCTGCCTGTCTGCTCCACTCTGGTGAGATCCCACCTGCAGTTCTGCATCCAACTTTGGAGTCCCTAGCATGGGAAGGACAAGAACCTGCTGGAGCAAGTCCAGAGGAGGCCACCAAGTTGATCAGAGGGATGGGGCAGCTCTGCTGTGAGGAAAAGCTGAGAGAATTGGGATTGTTCATCCTGGAGAAGTTTTGGGGTGACCTAACTGAGGCCTTCCAGTACCTGAAGGGAGCTGACAAGAAAGATGGAGAGAGACTTTGGACAAGGGTCTGGAGTGACAGGATGAGGGAATGGCTTCCCAGTGCCAGAGAGTAGGTCTAGATTGGATATTGGGAAGAAATTCCTCCCTGTAAGGAAAAAAATCACGTAATTTTGTTCGTTGCAAACTCACATTTCTTAAGTAGCCTTATAGGACACAGTCCAGGATTTGAAATCCATGAGATCAATGGAATTTCCCCAGGTAAGAAATGTTGGTTTAAGGTTACATTGTTTTTCGCCTTGACATTTCATTAGCATGGCAGATCATTTAACTGTTACCTCAGGTCATGCTAATGATGCCTTCTACCTATTTAGCCACAAAAATAACATGCTGGGAGCTATATCCCTTTCATCTTTGATAGACTCAACTCAAGAGCTGCCTTTTACCTGCCTTTAAATGCTCTTACTCTTAAGCTTACCTCCAAATTGGTTTAAATTCATCCAAACATGTTCTTTTCACAATAAGCAGAAAGATATAGAAAGAACAAAACTTGTTCAAAGGATAAAGCAGCATCTATCATATAAGGGAAATACACATTTGAAAATGTAAAGAATGCAAACTAAAGGCAACCAAGATCAATTGAAGTGCTGAATCTTGGGTTCAGCTCTGCCTCGTGGAGCAAACTGCCCTGAGAGGTGGTTTCAGAAGCCAGACATGCAGGAAAACAGCAGATTCCTGTCTGGAAGGCGGAGATCAAAAACAAGCAAATAAACAAACAAGCAACCCTCAAGCAAGAAAAGGCTTGCTTGCTTTTGGATTCTGTAAGGTCTGAAAGAAGAAATACAGGCATAATGTGGAATGCACAGATACTATGTGTAAATGTATTTTTGAAGCTGATACAAACTGTTTCTAAGATTAAAAATTATAAATATGAAATAATTCTCAAACTAGAATTTGGTTAATCAAGACCTGAGAGAAACTGCCTTCAAAGCTCTATTTAATTTAAACTTGATCAGTTTTATGTAGGATCAGTGTCATGGCTCACTTTCTTTCCTCCTTTGTTTTTGGTATTTATTATCAAGACATAGAAAATATCCACTTTTCTTCTTTAAACACTATGAAGTTGGAATTTTAAACCATTCACGTTGTGCACAGTAGAAGCTATTACTGTAGATCTTGGAGGAATTGCTCTCAGCTAGATGAAGTATTTTATGTAAATAAAAAAAAAAAAGGAAAGCAGAAGCTTAATGTGTACTATTTAGTTACCTGTAGATACCTAAAAGACTCCACATGACAGGAACCAAAATATGGGAAAGGGAATCCATGAAATGTTCACATTTTATAGTAATTTGCCCTGCAGAAAAGAGGAAAACTCTGACCTACTTGAAGAAAGAGGGTTATTATATTCATTCTGCTAATCCAGAAAATAGAATCTGACATGTAAGTAAACCATAAAGTTATAAGAAGGAACAAGTTAAGTCATGCCAATTGTTAGAAGTAATTCCACAGCTCTGTCTCTGGCAGGAATGCTTATTGAAGTCATTGGGAATTAGGCATGTGAAGAGACTGAGGAATTGCATCCCACTTATTGTGGTTATTTAGAGGTAGAGTAAATAACAGGGAATTGTGTGTCGGTTTGCCTGCACAAGCTCAGTGTGTGCCAGGGATTCACATGCTGCTCGTGGGAGCAGCTCAAGCACTGGTGCCAAGGCAGGATTGCAGGACCCTCATTTGAGTTTAACACTGTCTTGGGAATGCTGCAGGAAATATCCAGTGTTCCTCAAGAGCTGATGTTTTGCCCCATGGCACCAGTGTTCAATTCTTCGATGGCAGGGGACAGATCCTCACCTCAGAGCACAGGCTGGATATGGAGTTCACCCAAGCCAGGAGGCTCAAGGTGCAAGTTCATCATTACCTAAAACCAGCACACATCTACAGAGCTGGCACAAGGACAGTCCCACCTCTCTTCCCACCCGTAGCAAAGCCACAAGGATAGGCTTCACCCTTTCTCCTCCTGTTGAAACTCTGCTGCCACTCAGCAAAAATTAAAAAGAGGCACTTTTCTGAGCCAAAGACAGGTCTGAAGGCAAACCTCGCAGTCAACATTGCCCTGGGGAACACAACCTTCAGTCCCAGTCAGACAATGAAGGATATAAAGCTGCTGGAAAGTGACCAAAGGAAGCTACCAGGATGGTGCAGGGTCTGGATGGGAAACTGTACAAGTGGCAGCTGAGATTACTTGGTTTGTTCAGTCTGGAGGAGAGGAGACTGAGGGGAGACCTCATGGCACCCTACAGCTTCCTCATGATGGGCAGAGGACAAGCAGCACTGAGCCCTGCTCTCTGTAACCAGGAACAAGGGAGTGGCTGGGGCTGTGGCAGGGGAGGTTTACATGGATATCAGGAAAAGGTTTTCCCCTTCTTCACCCCAGTGGGAGGTCAGGCCCTGAACAGGCTCCTCGGGACAGTGAGCAGAGCCCTCAGCCTGACAGAGCTCAAGGAGTGTTTGGACAATGGGATTATTGGATTGTTCATAGTGCCTTATATAGAAAAATGGCTTTCCATGGCCCATGATTGTGTTATTCTGGTTATTTACTGACAGTGGAACTCTACATTAAGATATGTCTTGCAGGACAAGAAACCTTAGCCTTTCCTGCAGCACAGCTAGAATATTTCACAGTGCAGTGTGTCAGAACAGTGCAGCAATAAATTGTAATATATGCAAAGCAGATCTGCCTCTCAAGTCCACTTAGAGATTTCTCTTTTAGCTCATATCTTTCAAGATAGTTGGGCAAAGCATAGCACAGCCCCCTCAAAATAATGAGGTTTTATTGGATGGGTGTTAGTTAACCCAGCTTAAAGCACCACAAACAACCCTTAGAGCTGATATTCCTTTTGCAATATCAACCTTGAGCTACTTTTCCTCCCTGATTTGTATGTTGGCTTATTTTACAAGGATTTCCATGATACTCTGTTAGATGACAGCGTGGATAACTGAATTACAGAATCAAAGGAATTTAAATTGCTGTCTTCTCTCAGGCTTTGTTCCCCATGTTTGAACTTACACTGTTATTTTCCTCTGCAGCTCAACAATACCTACATCCAGAGCCTTCCACAAATGAGGTGAGACATTTTATTTCTGTGTGAAACTTAAAGGTGAATTATAAGCTCTTTCATTTCTTGGACTTGTAGTTAATTTAATGAGCCTTTTTACTCACATTTCTGGTGAGCATCACATTCCTTGGAATCATACTAGCAAAAAGACACAAATTGGAGAGAGCTGGGGAAAAACAACCTTTTTTGGCTTTCCCGAGACAGATTAAAAGAGCTTTATAACTGGCATTTTATAGCACAAAACTCACAAATGTTAAAATAAAATCCAAAGAAAATGGGAGTGAGACTTGGTTTAAATTTCAGGCTTTCAAGTGCTTTGGATGTGACCTTGCTTCTTCCTTGAACAAATGTATTTTGATTTGGATCTTGAGGACCTGGTGCTTCCTAACTTCCAATCTTCATTCTTGGATTTTATCAGGACAATGATTTCTGGATAAACTCCTTTACATGCTCTCCTGACTTTGAAAATCTGACCCAGATGGCAGCTCTGAGAGCACACAGAAAATGAACATAAATACTTCTAACTGGGTAATAAGAATAAATACCTTGTCAATTTGGTTAATCTCAGGATGGAGCACTGAACATCTGGATATGCTTTATCTCAGGAGCTGGGAAACTTCTCAAAATTCCAGCATGACACATCCCCACGGGCCCTGCTGTTGCAGAGTTTGACATTGCTGCCACCAGGATTGCCAGCCTTGCTAGATGGTGAGCACTCAGCTCTGACCTCAAAGGTTGGTCAGACACTGGATGAGTTACATAATGCACCAGGTCAGGCTTTAACTGGGCATCACTGAGGTGAAAGATCAGCAAGGTCACCTATTGCATCACCTGTCACTTGTGTCACATCACACCCCCGGGTGTGCTGGCACTTCCTGCACTTCCCCAGTCAGGATTTTAAATGAACCTTAGATTTTTCTAAAATATTAGATAATTCAGAAAATTAAAAGTTTTCTTGATACGTCTTAGGACAAAAGAATTTAATTTCAATCCATTCTTTCAAGACAATTTCTTTCATCATAAATGTTTTCAAAAATCACACACCTTGAGGTATGGAAGTATGGAAAGCATACTGCCAAAAGGAAGGAATCTTCAGAAAGACCTTTACAGCAATTGCCTACTTTTAAACTATCAAGTGCCTGTTCCTTAGAAGGGACAAGTAAACTGGTAAAGAATTTAATTCATTCTTTGCTCTCTGCAGCTTGTCTATCAGAGTTCCCTGCCCATGACAGGAGAGTTGGAATTAGACGGTCTTTAAGGTCCTTTCTCACCCAAACTGTTCTAGGATTCATCAGTTGCTCTTCTGGAGCAATTTCAGTGAAATGCAGCAAATCTTGAATTCACTGATTGTGTTTTGCAGGGTAATTCCCTGGAAGGTGAATTCAAGGGAAGGTTTCAACACGGTTTCAACTCACCCAACTCTGTTGTGTCAGGTTCTTAAAGACCCACAGATACAACACCTGACATCTTTGAAGGTTCCCATTTTGCAAAGTTGATGTCATTTCATATATTCTGGTTGGTTTGTGTTTTTTTAATGAATGTTTAAGGCATCTTTCTTTAAACAATAGCAGTTCTTTATGATCAAAACTACTATAATAAATCAGCATGTGTAGAAAGGAGAAAAACCTTTTATTTGTATTGATCTCGTACATAGATCTGGTATTACTCAAAGTGGTTTCAGTCTGTCAGAGGCTGTTCAGTGGAAAAGCACAGATCTTGAATACTGCTGAAATCCCTTTGCAGTGTTGCCTAAGCCCCATAGAATGCCACATTTTTAATTACATTTTTCCTCTGGCATTAGAAACAACACAGAAAAAGCAATGATCAGCTTGAGAAAGAAGCCAGCTTGGGAACTCTTCAGTGTTTGAAGGGGAAATTCTAAGAGAAATGGAGTTTAATATTTGAGCTACAGTAAAAAGCAGTGGTAGTGTTGCTACAGGCTCCATGAATCACAGCCACCACAGAACAGCTCCTGTGAACAACATGGTGAAGATGCCAGCTAGAAGGATAAAGCAAATCTGTAACAAGCAGCTCATAAATTAGTTGTACACATCATTATCTTCCCAGAAACTTTTACTGAGTGCAGTACCAGAAATGGGGCCCACAAACATGAGTTTGCCATGACAACAAAGTGCTGTAAAGATCGAGGTGACTTCAGCTGATACAGGGTCATACTGGAAAACAAAAACAGTGTTCAGGCCTAGTGATGCAAGAACATTATTATCAATTTTTCTTCAGGAGGATCCCACCCACCTAATATTTTGCTAGATGTCTTGTCTGCCTGTGAGTTGTAAAGCTGCTGAAAATCAGACTTTGCTCCCATTCCTGAGAGATATTTGGGATCACAGCAACACTTCTCATTCATTCCTGAGTCACCAGAGAACGCTGCCATGTACCTCTCAACCTCTGCTGCCACCAGGAGGTGAGACTCACATGCTCCACACTGAGACCACAAAAATCAGTGGTCACGTCTCTCCTGAAGGAACTGTTCTGCCAAAAGCAGGGAGAGTAGGAGACCTCTGAGCTCTCTCTGTTCCTTGCCTTGGGTCATCTCTAGCTCTCTCTCCATGGTCCTACTCGATCTCAGTGAGGAAAAATCTGCAGGTGGAAAACAGGGGAGTCTGTTCTTACCTCAAGAACCTGTGTGTGGGTAGCACAAATCTTATTGCAGATGTTCTAATAATAATGACAGAGACAGAGAAGAAGAGAGAGATTGCTAGGAAGGAAATAGACTTTAGTTTAATTTTCCAGTCATGTATTACACAACAAATCACATTGATTTCCTTCAAGAAAAATGCTTGGTCACTGACATGTCAATAAATACATTTTATCTTTTGTTCCTCCATGTAATTAATTTTTCATTGTATTCTTCCAACTTTGCAAATTCGACTGCATGAATTGTTGTGGATATTTTTTCTTAAGTACAGACCTGAAAGTCTGGTTAAATTGACGTTTCTAACATTTCCCTGACTGTGATGTCACAGTGTGCCTCCTTGTACTTGTTTCATTATCAGGTTAAATTAAGTCTGTTTTCAAGTGATTTTGTGGTTCTTGGACTCAGAATTGGCAGTAGTTTGGGCAGTTTGACATCCAGCTGCTGCTGCTGCCTGTTCACTGCAGACACTGTCAGGTGCTGAATCACAGAATAGGTTGAGTTGGAAGGGGTCTCAAAGATCTCCAAGTTCCAACTCCCTCCCATGGGCAGACATGCCACTCACTAGATCAGGTCGCCCAGGAATGAGGGATGCTCCTAACTTTCTTGTTCTCTCTGGAGTGTTTGAATTCAAAGCTCTTTTAATTTAATATAGATGCATTTTTTGCTTTTTACACATAGGACTTACTTGTGATTCCCTTTAACATCTATATTCAGCTGTGAGTAAAGTCAATTTCTGTCTGTGCCTGAAAATGTTGCACAAATCTTTATTTAGAATTGTTAGAGATAATGGATACTCAGTGGGGCATTTCTGGAAGTGTTACCAGTGCAAATGGCCTCATCTGGGCAATGCAAAGTTTGACTGCAATTGCTGTTCCCAGGGCTGCTTGGAACCTCAGCTGGAATAAGTGCCCAGTCACCACATCCCTAATGAGAATCACCCACCCAAGCAGCCCCTGCTCAACAAGGCGGGGAGGGAGAGGTCTGCCCAAAGGGCTTGGAAGCATTTAGCCAGGAAAACTTTGGTGACCTGGGATCAGAGCCACAAAATCTGCATTCCCATTGATGTGCATCCCCCTTCCAGAGCCATGCAGAGGTGCCAGTCATGCAAAGTGGGGGCCATGACTGCTGTATTCTCTGTTAGTAACTGTAAAACATCTTTTGGGAATCTAGGCTAGAAGTGACTTAATAGAGTGATAGGAAAAAAGAAAGGCTAGGGCATCTTGCATAGGAATCAGTATTTCCTCTAAAGTTAATACAGTTTTGGCAAGGGTATAATTGCTGGCAAAGCAGAACCTTGAAAGGTTTATGAACAGCAAAACCACATCTTGAAGGAAGAGATAATTTATACTATTTATTTTTACTGGTAACCATCCCTGGGTTTTTGCTGTGATTTACACTTCTCAAGGAAGTAACCGTGTGACCATACCAGGGCACAAGCCTGTCTTTCACCAGGGATCTGGGTACACTGTGGGTAATCACCCCTGTCATGCTCTGGGAACCTCTTGGGTGATGTCAAGACCTGTTTTTTGCATGGACAGTGATGACAATCACAAGTAGGAGGCCATGAATAGTCAAGAGGATTTAGGTCTAGTTAACTCCTAACTTGAGGCAGAGAAAATGGACTAGACCAGCTTGCAGGAGTGCCTTTCCCTCCCTGCAGGGCTTGAGCTCTTCACTCCCCATGAGTGGCCAGAAGTGAACACACAGTTGGTCAGCAGTGGTGGGAGCTGATGGCTCAGGCTCTTGTACCTGCTGATTGCCTGGCCAGAAAGGACGGCAGCTCTGGATGCACCCCAAGCAGCTGAAATGACCCCATCTTTTGGAACTTTAACTAAAATTAGGGTTAAAAAGTTACTTTAATTAACCTCCAAGTAAACACATTCATACAGCAGCCATGACTTCCAAACCCATGACCCGAGGTGAACTTTGTGTTCTGTTAATAGCTCTGCAAATCACTGAGAAGACACTGGGTACCTCCTCTGGCTGTGGAAACACAACCTCAGGTCATTTCAGCTGGCCCAGGCTCAGGCTTGTGGCTCTCACACCCTGGAAGTCACAAGGGTGATTTTTGCAAGAGAGGGTTGTCCCATCACCCATCTCCTCACAGCCTGCGTGGAGGAGATGAGGTATCACCCTCAATCACTGACATGCAACACCACCAAATCCACGCCAGGTGGGCAAATAGTCCACAAAGCAGACAGTGCTTCATCCAAGTACAATTAAAAACAATTAAACGGGGAATAATTTAGAAACCCTTTTATTTAGACCAACACAAGAGCTAGATATAGGATTTATGAGCTAAGTTTTTTGGTTGGAAAGCCAGTGTGTACTTTAAAGCATTGTCAGAGGCAGAGAGGATACAGTCTGGAATACTGTGTTGTAATAATTTGTAGAACTGCATGAGACAGATTTTTTTAAACCAATTACTTCCCATCCATTCAGGGACAGATGAGCCCCCAGCTAAAATTCCTTTACATTCCGGTGCTTGTAACGATGAAGATGAAATGTGATTTTTCTTCTAACAAATGCTCAAAAAAAGCAAAGCCAGAAAAAGCATGTGTTTCTCTGTTATGGAAAGTAGGTCTCAGCATGCTGGAAATTCTGTGTTTTACTTACTTTCTACCACAAATGCCCCATTTTTAAAGAAATTAATAATGTAATCATTTTCTCTGATTTATGTTTTCTTTTCTGCCTCATTTGACACTAATGCTGTGTTATTACAAGAACAACTGTTCTCTGCAAAAAGAATGATCTTTAGATTTCTTATCCAAAACCTGTGAAGTCATTGGGAATGAACTGCAGAGAAAGGCAGAGAGGCCATGGACATGAGCAGCAGTTGAGCACTTTCCCACTGATCAGGCAGATTTCCTTCTTGTCTCCCGATGACACCGAGCTGCATTTTCCTGCATCTTCCCAAACAAAGCTCTCCTCCAGGTAGGGTTTCAAGAACGCGGCTGGCAATTTTCAGAAACGATAACGAAACGTGAGACAAACAGGGCTCAGCAGAGTCCCACGAGCACATTCAGAGCCTGGGGACATCTTCATCCCTGGGATTCGACACGGCCGCCTGCACCCTCATCAGCATCAGGATCACAGCAGTGCTAACGGGTGCCGCAGCTCCCGAGCCCTCGAGGGTTCAGACGTGTGCTGGCAAGCCGAACAGCAGCGAGGAGCATCTTAACAATGAACTTGGAGAAGAATCTGCAGGGAATTAGTGTCAGGCATGTGTAAAGAAGGTTACTTTTCCCATCTCCGACACCTATAATTACATCTCAAAGGTGCTAATAAAATCCAGTGGTTACAGTGGGGTTTTTTTCTCTGTGTGTCAAAGTTAAGCATGCTGCCGTGACGCCTAGGAAAAATCAACTTTCTTACGCTTCAAATCGCCACGCAACCAGCAGAAGTGATGACGGTGTTCCCCGCTGGGTCAGAAGGGCTGAGGTGCGCTCCTGGCTCCCGGGGGCTGCCCCGGCCCTGCAGCCTCAGAGGTGCGGGGCGTAGAAGGGGCCGAGGTACGCGGGGCTCAGGAAGGGTGCGAAGGGGCCGGCGCCCAGCGGGAAGGGGGCGGCCGGCGGCACCAGCACATTGGCAGCGGCGTAGGAAGGGAAAGTCTGGAAAGGCAGAGCGGCGGGGCCCGGCGGGCTGGGGCTGCCTCCGCCGCCCGCCGCCGCCGCGGGGGATGCTGCGGGGGCCGCGCCGTC
>VWYP01004898.1:422856-540327 GCA_013400435.1 Pycnonotus jocosus | reverse complement strand
GCTCCCGCCCCGCGTCCTCGGCGCCGCTCTCCGCCGGGGCGTGCGCACCTAGGTGAGACCGCGGAGCTCGTCAGGGAAAAGCGCATCCTCCTCCCGTTTCCCTTCCGAACCCCACGCTTCTGCTCCGACATCCCTCCCTCCTCCCAACATAAGGGCAATCATTAAAAATACAATGAAGGGGAGAAAAATTTCTCCCGTCGTGCGAGACTCCCACCCCCCCCACGTCCCCCACTGTGCCACCGCATCCGCGGCGGGGAGGAGGGAGCCGTCGATATGGATTTCTTACCAATTAAAAAAGAAGTTATTAAAGTCCCCTTCTGAAGCGAAATAAATCCCCTCCCCCCCTCCCCATCCCTGCGCTAATGGAGTTTCAGATTTGCGAGGGCCAGATCGATAGATGTCATCTATTAAAGGTAAGTTTTAATCGAACAATATTAGGATCAGGCCGGGGGAAGGAGGTTTGAAGTGGGCACCTGCAAGCTGCGGGCAGGAGATAGGCGGGAGTCGGTAATAGGATATCGATCACCGGGAGCTAAGGCATCCTCCGGTGGGGACGGGCTGAGCAATTACCCAGCCGGCCGTCCCGCGGGCCGGGGCATCCGACCGCTGCCGCCCCGGGGAAAGGAGGGCCCGGGAGCCGCCCTTGCTGGGGCAATGAAACCCGTGCGGTGCCTCGGTAAGAGCCGCGGCCCGTCCGGCGCCGGGATGGGGCGGCGGCAAACCCTGATGAGCGCCCTCCCGCTCGGGCGGTAGAGGATGCTCCGCACGCCGGGAGCCGGGCAGGGCAGGGCACACGGATATCGAGAAGTTTTCCCTTTTGCATCATCAAGACTTAAAGTCCAGTTCCAGCCCCCCTTCCCTCGCTCCTGCGGGACCCCGCGCGGGGAGCGCGTCCCGCCGGGCGCGGGGCCTAGGGTCCCCGTCTGCCGGCGCCTCCACCTGCGCGCCCCGCCAGCGCCGGCCGGAGAAACTCGAGCGCGTTCCTACCATGTGCCTCTAGTTTATTCCTCCCGCTGCCGGGAGCAGCAGCGTCCTTTCCTACTTCAACTCTTCCCAACCTTTTCTCCCGCTCGCCCGAGCGGGGGGCGCTGCCCCAGCTCCCCGAGGCCGGTTCGCGTCTTCTGCTGAATTTCTGGGGATCCAGGATGTCTAAGATGGAGAAGGAGATTTTATGATGGATGGGGGCCGCCTTGGCCCCGCGGTCCGGGCATTCCGGCATCCCACCCCACCCTCCGCGCTTCCCGGAGACCTGCTGGCTCCCAGCGCGGAGCCGGCGGAGCGCAGCGCCGGGCGCGGACCGGGCCGCTCCCGAGCCGAACGCTCGGCGCTGGCGGCGCGGAGTGAGCGGAGGGGAGGAGGGTCGGCCGGGGAGGCGGAGGGGCCGGCAGTGGGGTGGGGGCAGAGGAGGGGGCAGCGCAGCCATTGGCACACCGCCCCCGCGCCCCCTCCCCGCCGCGCTGGCTCCGCGGGGGCGCAGCGGGCGCCTCCCTCCATCCCAACCTCTCGGGGCTTTCCCGTTACCTGCCCCGGGCTGGGCGGGGGGACGTGCGGAGAGGTGGGCAGGGGCGGCCAGGAGCCCCCTGCACCTCCGCCGGAGCAGGGATGCGGCTGCACCCGGCAGCCCGACGGCAGCTGGTGTCCCCCCGGGCCCCAAGAGCCACCGGCTGCACCTGTGCCCTCGCCCTCCGCTGAGCCACCTGCAGCTCTCCCGGTCAGTGCGGCTCCAGCGGGGTGAGCCTCGTGTTCAGAGGGACTCAGAGAGGAGGGATGGCTCCTGCATCCCTCTCCTGCACTGGGCAGGATCCAAGCTCCAAGTGCTGCCTGTGCCAGCAGTCTCTGAGATGTGAAGCTAATGCCCGGTCCTCAAGGAGAAAGGAGCAGCTTTTCGTTTGGGAGCAGCTTGGGATCAGTGTAGTTCAGACTCTGGGCCACTCCTGCAACTCTCCCACGGTGTTCACACTGTTCCCAGTTTCTAGGCAGGGAAACTGAGGCCTGCCTGTGCTGGAGCAGCTCCTACCCACTGAGCAACGCCCTAACCAATCCTCCTTGTCATGGGGGAAAACACTTTGTTATCACCTATAACTGGGACAGGGTAGGTGACAGCAGGTGACAGCAAGCCTGCCTGCTCCACACCAGCCCCATGACCACTCCTAGCCAGTCCTGCTTATTGAAAACGCACCTGCAGTGTGTTTCTGCACACCTCTATCTGCTCAGGGGGATGCTTTTCCCTCTCCTTGGCATTTCAGCATTTGTTGGTGCCACAAAACATCAGATAAATTGGTGAAAGGCACCCTTCAGCCAGGGATGGCAGCCCTCAGTAGGAATCTGGTACTCCACCTGCTTCTATTCCTATGGAGAGATGCAGAGCACAGCCCTCCTTCTCCTCTTCACAGCTCTCTCAGCCTCAGCAGAACTGGGCTCACAAAAAACTCTTGGCATAGGCCTTAAGATAAGGGCAGAGCAAGAAGACGATGGTGTGCAAAGGGGATATGATTAAAAGTAACTGTTACTGTTTATTATCCAAGAGCCCATTTAGCATGGACCTCTGGGGTACAATATTACAAGAATGTAGGAGAAAAGGAAACTCAGACCTGAAGAGTTCACACCCACAAGCTGCAGGTGGCTAAAGCTTGGGTTTGGGGATGTGAGAGGTGGTGAACCGGGGAAAAAAAATCTGGTATATGTGAGTCTACAAATGCTTCTGTTCCAAGTTATTGGGTCTGCAGGAGCTGAGAATGTAAATTGCAGCATTGAAATTAATCTGTGAGCTACAAGACATTTTCAAATATCATCAGTTTCACACGTATGTACACAACAACCTACAAACATACATGCATGTGGAAAGGCACACACTCGCGGATTAGTTCCAGCACTCTGAAGTTGGTCCATTTCCCAGCTCAGGCATTAAAATTCAGCCCAAGTGCTGTCTTTAAATTGCTTTGATGCTAGGTGGGTTTCAACCCTGACCTGTCCTGACGGCAAGTGATGGCTGTAACAAGCTGTGGATCAATATTCATAGCGGGTGTCCTGGACTGATAACACTATCCAAGACAATGTTCACTATCGCTGCAGACAGCTGAGATATTGTGCCATTAGTGATGTTGTTTTAAATAACCTGATCCATTTCTGAGCCTATTTAATGAATTTCACAGTTTAGATATTATCTTTAGGGAGAAGCCAGAGGCTATTCCAGGAGCAGTGATGCAAATCAATGCTGCCAAGGCTCCTTGGATTTCCTTAAAACAAAATGGATTATAATTCCACCACAGCTCCTTATACATTCTGGAAGTCGTGCCGTGCTATTGATGGTATTAGCGACGAGAAGATATTTGGGAGAACGCAATACTATCTGGAATACAGCTGATAACATCTTATCTGCGATTGTAAAATTCTTTATACGATGAGTCAGTGGGGTTGGTTCTTTTTCTTGGTTGTCATATGAATCACAGAATGATTTGGATTCGAAAGGACGATAAAAATCGTCCTTTGGTTGTCATGTGAATCACAGAATGATTTGGATTGGAAAGGACGATAAAAATCATCTAGTTTCACCTCACTGCCGTTGGTGGGGATGCCACCCACTAGGATATGTTGTTCCACATGCGGCTTTGGCCTCGCACGCTCGCAGGGACGGGGCAGCAGCACTTTGTGTGGGCTTTCCCGGTGCCGGGCGGTGCGGCGGGGCGGGCTCGGGGCGGAGCGGAGGCCGGGACTGCATTTCCCGGCAGCGCCGGGCACGGAGCGGGGCGGGCACGGCCATGGCGAGCTGCGGCTGGGCCCGGGCCGTGCGGGGGCTGCTGCTCGATGTCAGCGGGGTCCTCTACGACAGCGGCGCCGACGGCGGCGTGCCCATCGCCGGCTCGGCCGAGGCCGTGCGCAGGTGGGTGGGTGGGGAGCGGTCCGGGGACAGGGGGGCCCCGCAAGGTACAACGAGGAGTTGGGGCCGCACCGCACAAAAGGTGGTCTGACTGCAGCGCCCGCTGTGCTGTGCAAGTCCCGCACACGGAACGGGAGCTTTTAGGGGTCAGATCGGTGCTTTTGGGGATGATTTAAGCGAAGGGAACCCGAAGAGGATGGGGAGATGAGTCTGCGGCAGGCACGTCCCGCGTGGTTCTGTGTTTGCTGTTGTCACTGCACGTGTGGCAGTGATGCCTTAGTGTGAGGATCAGAACTACGCTACTACTCAGAATCTGAAAAACATGAAAGATGGAACTTAAGGCGTCAGCAAGTGCTGGCAGTATGTAGGAGATCTGGCACTGTCCCCGATAATATTTTTTAAAGCATTACCCACGCTGGTATTTCTGTAAACTGATGAACTTTGCTTTCAGATTAGCTGGAGTTTCTTGCAGGGAACTTACAATCCAGAAATGGAGAATGTCTGTGCTGAGGTTAATGATTGCCCAGTTTGGAAGAGACTCAAAAGCAAAGTGTGGTCTTGGTGAGTCACTCCCAGGGCCCACAGACAGGGAAATCCTTCACTTTTACCTGGGTGATGCTGTCCAGATAACACGAGCTAACTTTAACTTAACTAACTTTAATTTATTAGGCTGACTTGCCAATGTGTCTGTATTGGCCCTGCTTGACCAGAGGAGCAGGATGGGGCCAGGAGAGAGCAGTGGCCACAGGAACAACTTGGTTTAAAGACAAGTATTGATAGTGTGGTTGTGAGTTTCTGGGAGAGTCTTTTGGCTCTTTATGATGTTTCATTCACCTACGGTGGAAAATCCAGGTTTGTTTCACCTGGCAAGTGCTGGATGGGGCTTGGAGCAACCTGGGATAGTGGAAGGTGTCCCTGCTCATTTTAGGGAATTGGAACTTTAGTGTTCCTTCCAGACCAAACCATTCCGTGCTGCTGCATGTACCGCACTTGAAATGTTTTAAATGTCCAGATTCTGAATCCCTGTGAAACACTGACAGCGCTTTTTGGTGAGCACCTCTGCAGCTTCTGTCCTCTGGGGCCATTCAGCACAGACACATTTGGGATGAGTGCATTATTGAGCAGGAAAATATGCAGGAAGAAATACTGAATTCAGTAAAATTAATTGTATGAGGTTAGTTAAATATGTGCCTAAATGTTGGTAGAACCATGGAAAGGCAGAACTGGAGAAGATCCAGGTGAAGTGGTAATAATAGAACTCTTTGCTACTTTTTTTTTTTTTTTTCCTTCATAATAATGTCTTTGTTCATATTTCTTGAAACACATGCAGGATGCACAGAAGATGTTATCAGATGGATCAGAGTTCCCAGTGCTGTTAGAGAGCAATATTTGAAGTAAGTTTAAGGCTTATTGAGGCTCTTGGCCAGTTTGTGGTGCTCACCTGGCTGGGGGAAGCTGCAGGTACCTGGACAGCCAAGAGGAGAGCAGCATTCCCAGGGAATTCAGTGACACTAGGCAGAGGGAGAAGTTGCTTCTGTTGGAATCCTGTGGTTCTTTCAGGGGATTGTGCATGTGCAGAGCACACAGTGTGGGACAGCCCAGATCATAGCCAAGGCCTCCAGGCATGGCCAAACCAAGCATAAATAACAACAACTGCATAAATACCGCCAGAGATCAGATCATTCCTTTAGAAACCAGGACATATTCAATGATACCTGTGTCGTGGTTCAGCAGATGCTTTTGACATTGGTTTTTTGCTCCTAGATTTTAAACTTCATTTATGTCAGGTTGCAGGCTGTTATTTAATAACCTTTGTCGCTGCATTTGCTGAAACCTCCTGCATGGAGGCAACGTAAACTGCAGTTCAGCTTAGAGTAACATCAGAAACATGCTGATGAAACAAGAGTCAAACTCTGGCCTTGGGCTAAATGTAGGAAATTATGTGCTTTCTCTGGAAATCCTGGGGATGTCTAAGCCCTTTTTGCCTGTCAGTCACAGGGAGCCTTCGGCAGCTGATCTGACCTGCCTGCCTGTCTGGAAGGGGCTGCAGGGGTCTTTGAGGAGAGTTTGGAGATGCAGTCCGTCAACAGGCTCTGGAATGCTGTGCAGGGAGAGCTGATCTCATTTGGGCAGAATTTGGTGAGCAGTGGAGAGGCAGTGATCGTAGCTGTGGGAACTGGGAACAGCAGAATGGAAAAGTGCCAGGCAGGGAAAAAAAAAAAAAAAAAACAAACACCAAACCACTTTGTTCAGGTCATTCAGCGTAAGTGGTGAAGAATAATCATTTTCCTTGGGTAAAGTCAAGTAGCCTTATTTATCTGCCTATTAGGTTAGTAATTGTTCTGGCTCACACCATTTAAACTCTTTATTGACTCATTATCCTATTGCCAGTTGGTCATTAATATTTGTGTCTGCGTCACAGTACAGATGGGTGGTTTCAAGCAGATGGATCAAAGCCAGAAGGAGCTCTTTTTTAATTAATTCATTTTTAAAAATCAATTAAAGAGCCATAATTGCAGATAGCAAGGAACCTTATAACTAATTCAATTGCTGTGGTCCTCTGCTAAAGGAGCTGTCTAACATCTTTCAGTCCATATGTATGTCCAACAGAAACCTTAAATACCATTTTGATAACTCAGAGTACAGATAAGGACTCTTACAATAGGACAGCTGACCTGTTCTTTCCAGGCTGTCTCGCTACATCGTCTCCCCCATTACAGCAATTAACTTAGTGTGACAACATATAGTACACTCCAATAAAAATGATCAGTAAACATACTAATTTGTCATTGGTTTCATGTGACTGAAGCTGTCCTGACCTCCTAAAACCACATTTGCTGCATTACTTCTCTTGTTTTCAGCCGAATTCTGCTGTGCAGTTATTTGAGTTAGTGTTTGCAAGAGCAGCAATGTGATTTCTGCCAGCAGAATTTGGCCTGGTTTCTATTTGTGATGGCTGCAGAGGGATGCTTCCCTCTTGTTTGTTTGTTTTTAGCCAACAGTACAGTCAGATGGAGCAGAAACATGGCCAGAGGAGCTGATGGACACTGGAACACCCTGAGCAAGGTGACATTCAGTAACCTGCTGGTGCTGTAGAGACCCTCCTGAGCAAGGCATCAGTAGCTGGTATAACCTGTGGTGAAATACGAAGTGTAACAGCTGGGAATGCTTTGTTTATTGCTGATGTGCCTGCAGCCCTGATAAATCTTACCTGTGAAGTATTGAAGGATTCAGTGTGCACTGAGAGGCTGAGAGGATGAACCACAGGGGTGTTTGTTGAGCAGAGCTTGTCAAGGGATAAGGTGAATCTGGATCATTGTTACTCATCCACACTGTGGCAGCCAGGCACCCATGTGCCAAAGGATGTTGGCACCCCTGGTTTAACCCCTGGAGCCAGGAATGTCTCTAAATTCTCCAGGGACTGTTGTTGGTATCTTCAGGTGGGGATATTAGAGCAGTGGATGGCTAAAAAAGCCAAAAGTGTCTCAATAAGATAATTTATTCCTTTAAAACTTTGAAGACATAATATTTCTTGATTGCTTAACTTACTGTGGCAAATCATTGTTGCTTTGAAAAAGTTGTGTAAACCCCACCCATCTCTTCCCAGCGTGTGCAGTTCACTGGCAGATGCTTTGGAGCAGATCAGAAAGGCCATCGGTGACTTAAAGGCTTCTCCTGGAGCCGGCCCTAACAGAGCCTCAGTGCCGTGCTGTTATTGTCTTAATCGATTTACACAGCATTGACACGAGGTGAGCTAGTTGCTTTTTATCTTCCAAATAGCAGGGAGCTGCTCCCTTAACAAGACAGAAGGTGGTTAAACACCCATAAAAGATGCTGAGGCTGTGCTCTGGCATTTGCATTTACAGCTGTGTGCTGATAGTGTGTCCATTAGCATATCCATATGAAAAGCACACAGTGCTTGGACCTTTACAACATCCTGTTGTTGGGCTGGGCCGGTGCATCTGTGAGCACAGCTTTCTACAGAGCCCTTGAAAAGGGCAGCGGAAATCTGGGGAGCAGGGAGGCTGGGGAGCAGCTGGGCACTCCCGTTAAAATAAAATACCTGGAGAGCCTAACAAGAAGAAGATTGTGAGGAGAACAAGCGGAACCGGGATCGTAAAACAATTCAGGGTGTGTGGGGGTTCAGACGAGTTGAGAGCTCACAAAGGAGCCTTTTGGAAGTGTGTGTGCCACCAGGAGTAGGAAATCTTTGTTGTCACAGCAGATAAGGTGGCTTAGCACAGGCTGTGCACATGTTCAGAGTTCCAAGTCTTGCTGTGCCTTCGGGACATTTGATAGGAAAGGAGTTGTTCCTCCTAGAAAGAGGCTTTCAAGTAAGGTATACAGACCCTTGTGTAAATATCTGCTAATTTGTTTTTGTACTTGACTCTCTTTGCACTTTCTACCCAAAGAAACCCGGTGACCCAGGTATCACTGCCCTCCTGAAGCAGCAGACACACAAAATTGAAGCACTTCTGTACTGTCATGTGGCTGTTCCCTGGCAGAGGCAGAAGGGGATCCAGGAATTGATCCTCAGTGGGTGCAGAGTTGTCTCAGCTGCACTCCAGTCTGTAACATTAGCTGTGGTCTCAGTTCTCTGAGAGCAGTGGGTGTTCCTAACCCATATTTGCTTTCCTAATCAGCAGTGTTCATCATTTATTTAAAAAAATTTGCATCCCTGAAGTTGTGGGTGCTCACCTGCTGTCTACACAAATTGCATGAGTATGTGCTTGAATTTTGGGAGTTTACACATCATTAACCTGTAGGGGCTCAGAAATAGAATTCCTTCTTTACAAACAGGTTCTGTTTGGTTACAAAGTGAGAATTCAACCCTGTCAAAGATAACTTGTTTTTGAATGAATTTTTAATGCAATAATTAGCAGCTTCATAGAATCATGGAATAGTTTGGGCTGGAAGCAACCTTAAAGATCATGTGCCCCCCTTTTTGCACAGAATAAAAGCTATTGGAGTATAATTCACTATGTTGTCCATAAAAATATTTTGCTTAATGCAAATAAATATATCCCAGACCTGTTCATGCTAACTGAATCCCCAAAGATCTGATTTTTTGTTCTTGACAGTTCCCAAAATGGAGATTTACCAGCTACTTGAGGTCTGCCAGAATTTACTTATTGAACCACTTGCAGTGTGGTTAAAATCTTTTGAGTGTGATCCATTAAGCTGATTTGGTAATCTGTAGCCTTAAATACATCTTATTACTGAGCATAATGGACCAGAGATATTTTTTCCTATATTCTGCTTTGTGCTTCCTTTCTGCAGATTCCTTTCAGAAGCACATGTTATTTTTATTAAATACTGAATTCTGAACTTTGCTGTTGTGGCATATTGTTGCCTACAAATCTGTTGTCTTCCCTGCTATTCAGGGAGGTGGACTGTGATTTATGGTGTTGGATAATTTGTGCAGTAATTCTGGTATCCAGCTGTATTCAGTGGCCTTTGTAGAGAATTCAGGACAAGATGGACTCTGTGTTAGTTTTAGTGTGCAACTTCCAGGATTTCTTTCTACCTCTGAAAAATTCTAAATTATCAAAACACCCAAATAAAGGCATTGGTGGGTTTTTAAAGTTTGCTTTGAGCTACAATTTAGTGATTTCTTTTTTCAGTTTTTAATGTCAAACACTGTCTCAAAGTGGTGTTTCCAGAGTATTCACTTTTTTAACTGTACCCTTCCTTATGTCACCCTTGCCCACCCTTAAGTAACATTGAGCTTTTCTTGTGGCTCTTTCATCTGTGCCTATTAACCTGCTTTTATTCATGTGCAAAGGTAATGCCCTCCCTATTTTTTAATCCCTTTTGCAATCCCTCCTTTGGATTGCCTCCAAATTATCCCCTTCTATATTTAGAGAGAGGTGAGCCATATGGGGCTGGAGAGGAAATTGTGCTGGGGAGATGGCAGATGTAGAGATGAGTTTGAGGCACAGGAATGCAAGAGGGACTGGGGCCAAAAAGCTCTGTGTGTGTAAGGATTTGTCAGGGCAGCCTTGCTACGTGGAGCAGAGGGTTGGATCACCAGAGAAACAGGGCTTTAATAGGCCTGGCTGTACTCAGGAGCAGTGACAGGACATCAGTGAAGGGAAACACCAGGAGGTCAGGGGACAAAAATGGCATCAGAGATGTGACAGCAGGATTGAAGCTGGATGTGCTGTGGTGGCAGAAATCAGAGGAACAGAGAGTTTGGGTGCTGGGATAGAGGAGGAAAATTCTAGAGTTTTATCCACAGTCTCTGATTCCATTGATTCCATTCCATTCTGAACCCACCAAGCTAAAAAACACCGAGGAAGTCAGTGTTTCCATGGAATTAGGAGGGATTTGTACCATGTGAGGATGGACAAAGGCACTTACGGCCTCCTTCAGGCTTCTGAAATAATGACTTTGCCTGTTGTTATTGCAGAAGCTGAAATAGCCTCTGGAATGGCAGGAATACAGATTTGCAGAGAAAATACAGCAGATTTCTGCCAAAAACACAGTTCTTAAGCAGAGCAAACGTGCTCTCCTCCCACCAGGCATTTCCACAGCTGGACCCCAGAAGGGGTTATTGCTCTGAGCCAGAAAACCCTTTTGGATCCTCAGGTGTGTGTGGTGCTCCCAGGGAGGTTCTCCTGGGAAAAACCTGCAAGATCAGGAGAGGTTTTGCCTGGAGCATCAGCACCGTGGCCCTTGCAGAGGGCACTGACATTAGCCTTGCCCAGGTGGGAGGATGGTGTTGCTGCACAGATCCTGCTTTTACTTTGTGGTTTGGTTGCAGGTGCTGTTGGCTCCCTGTGTTTCACACAAGGTATCAGAGTTTTGAGAGGTTTACACTGAAGCACACTTGTATTTGTCAACTGATGCAAAAGAGTCCAATAGAAAAACTGCTCAGCATGCTTTCTTTTAAATTAAAAAAAAAAAAAAACAAAAACAAACCCAAAAAAACCCAACCAAACAAAAAACCCCACCAAAAACAAACAAACAAACAAACAAAAAAACCCCCAAAACCCAAAGCTCTCTGAAAAACCAAAAGCAGGATAAAAAACAATTCTGGAAATGTCAAGTAGCACATTTCCAAACCCGTTTAATGTTGGACAGTCTCCAAGCTCAGGTTTGTTGCCTCAAAAGGGTTTTCTGCCCCACTGCCCATCTGCACAGGACCTCTGGCTCTGGGCTGCACTTTCCCCCTATTCCTGACTTAGGAAAAAGAGTTAACTGCAAAAGACAGTGGGAAAAATGGGAAATCTGAAGTTTAGCCTTATATCTTTTCCTTAGTTGATTCAGCCATGTGCAGGATAATGTGAATTCAAGTTTGATGATTCCCAGTCCTGATTCCAGGACCATTGCTTCTCCTATGGGTGTCACAACCTTTACATCATCTGAAAGAACAGGTTTTGTGTTTTATGTGCCCAAAGGCTGCCCATAAAGGTTGGCAAGGGCAGTTGGCTAAGTCTGCACAAGGTCAGTGAGGATGTCCAATAATTGTCCTAACACTTTACCTGTTATGGAGCAATAATGAGAGTTTTTTTCATTATTTTCGGGTGAGTGAGCCTGGCAGATGCTGACAGCCAGCAGATGTGTAAAGTTCGAGGTGATTTGTAAGGGACCGGCTCATCTGACGCATGGTAATTGCATTGTGGGACATTGTCACTCAGCCCCGTGTCCTGCTCCAGCAGAATGAGGTAAAGGTCAGTTCAAAGAGCTGCTGAGGCATCTGGGGCAGCTCAGGGCTGGAATTAAACCCCTCACATCCACTCCTCCTCTGGGCAGGTGCTCACAGTGTGCCCAGAGCCAGGTGAGTGCCCCAGGTGTAGATTTAGGGACCATTTGGGTGACCGAGGGGTTGTTTGGATCTGGACTGTGCTGAAATCTCTCCTCTGGTGGGACTGATGTGGGAGCTCAGTGCTCATCTGCCCACTTTTAATTTGGGGCTTGGAAGATGGTTTTTTGTGACTTTTTCCTTCAGTGCCTGTGTGCTGTGGCAGCTCCCCGGCAGAGCAGACACTGGCAGCACAGCCTGTGTGACACACAGCTGCAGGGGACAGTGGCCTTTCCATCTGCTCCCTGCTGCCACCTCTGTTCTGCCATCCCCTCCAAGAAGGGCTCTGACAAGTTCCTTTCACCACTTTAGTGCTGAGTTTGGCATTTGTCACACCCTGAAAGGTCAGAAGCTGCTGTGCCTCACTCAGGTGAAGCTCCCCTGTTCTGCCCTTGGGAATTAGAAGTGGTGTGAGCAGTGATGTTGGAAACTGAGTGGATTTGTCTGATGCTGAGCCTGCTGATGGCCCCAGACAGGGAGGGAGGGGCAGCCTGGGGATGTCCACAGCCACCTGGACCATGCTGGGTCCCTGCAGCATGGAGAGCAGTGCTGCCTGTCCGTGTGTTCTAATCAGGATCGATTTTCCTGGTGTTTATGGAGTTTGAGTGGGATCTTTATCATCGCTGCAATGTGTGGAAGTCAGCTGAAGGCCTGATTGACTGGGTTTCCTGGGTGTGCCTGTGCTTCTGTGATGGACCTGCTGATAAATCTGTAACACGCTGGGGATCTCGATAACACATGTGTCGTGTATTTCATCTCCTGCTGCCTCATTCTTCTGCCTTTGCAGGTACCTAATCCCTTGCTCTTTATCTTATAAGACATCACATTACACATCTTGTTCTTTATTCTTCTCCTGACATCCCCACACTTGCCAGCAGTGGAAATTGCAGCACCCTGCCTTGCTCTGCTGGGAGTGTGAGCAGTGGGGTCAGTTCAGAGGCTGAAGGTTTCCCTGGAAGCTTTGCAGCCCTGTAGACTCACTGAGCAAAGCATCTGTGAGACACAGACCTTAAATCCACCTCTTTTAGTCTCTCCACTAAAACCTGCCAGACCAGGGAAACTGAATGAGAGTTTTGCTGTAAACATGATTGGAGCCAGGTTTTCCCCCATGCTGAGCTGTTGGTAAAAGCTCTCCCTAATTATTTAAGCTCTAACTTAACAATTGTTTACTGGGCTGTAGGCTCTGCTCACCATCCCTGTGCTGAGCATCCAGGGATGGATTCATCCCAGTGTATGTGATACTGAATGTACAGGTAAGTGTGAGTTCTGTGCAGGATTTGGCAGAGTTTACAGAGGTCTTTTCAGAGATGCTAATTGGGAAGGGAAAGGTGACTTTTCATTGGAAAGGTATATTTGTAGAAATAAGTCTTCTCTAGAGTTTTATGGATTTCTGTTTCATTTAGTGTTCCAGGATATTTTTAAAAGTCCTTTTCATATGTCACCAGAGGCCTCCCATTTTTTTTGTCCAGCTTGGCCTAACTCTTTGTAGACCTGATCCTAAGCATTTTCTGAGCTCATTTGTTGGGGTGATGATTGCTGGTGGCCACAAAGGCATGAAGCAGTCTGGGATGTGCCCAGACTCCTGTTTTGCTCAGTCCTTTCAGAATTGTCACTCTGGTTTTCATGCAAAATGCTGAGAGAGAAGTGAAGTTTGTAGTGCAGGAAAACTGAATCTGTGCTTTTTCACCCTGTGAGGGTGCTGGTTTGTCTGTGCAGGTCTGTGGTTGGTGTTGTCCCTGGATTAATTATGTTGACCTTTGAGGAATAGAAAAAGCAGATTCTAATTCAACAAATGTCTGCTTCCAGGCAATTGTGAATCATGGGATTTTTTTTCTCTGAGAGTGTGCAGGGAGGCTTTGCATTTAGAATATTTTTTTTTAACCATGGCACACTCTATTAAAGTTTGTTGTGTATCCAAATTACACTGATTTGCTTTTTAACTCCAGCTGAAACTGTGTCTCGAATAACAGATGTGGAATATTGTCATCCCACTGTCACACCAATTGTTCATTGTTCTGAGAAGGTCACATCATAATTCATTAACAATAATTATTCCCTGGGTACACCCTGCACTTCTTCACTCAATTGCTTCATTAACTTGAGAGTGAATCTCACATTCAGTGCTCCAATCAATGAAGATATATTTATAATGTACAAGTGGATGCTATTAGTTACAATATATTAACTGCCTAATTTAAAAGAGAAAAGCTATCTTTATGAAGGGCAATTAACCACTAAGTGTAATTGATAATTCACATATCTATGATTAGGAAAGACAAATAATAAGAAAGAAATGAATCACCAGCGTTATTAAAGAAGACACTGACGTGCAGTTTTGATGAGCAGAAGGGGCTCTCTGGGTCAGGACCAGATTTCCAAGAATCCTTTGATGGAAAGTTCATCATCAGATCTGTTGTCTCGAGGTGGCTTTGGTGTTTGCACCAACCAATTGAGATCATCTTCTCTGCAAAATGGATCTAACATCTTTTGTTGTCTTAAGAATCAGTCCAGGGACTTCCTTAATAGAAAAGTCCTTTCTCATTTTAATACAAAGAAGAATCGTAGTGTTTTTGTAAGGATTTGTAAGCCTGGTTCCAGACTTACCTAAGCATCTGAATCTGCACGTGCTCAGGTCCTCAAAGATAATTATGCACAAATTCACATGAAAACTGACAAGTAGGCATTTTCATATATTAAAGGAGCTAAGTGACACTCCATTAGACAAATGTTTTTGTTTTTGTTTTCAAATTGTGGCACATTTTCAGTGCTTCCCATTTTCTGTGGCCACTCTGAAATACATTGAGTCTCCAAACAGCTGACAGCTCATCCTTAAGGAAGAGGCTTTTTGGGAACATCCACAGCAGGTCACCAGCTTGAGAAAGAAAGCTGCTCAGAGGCAGAGGGCTGGCAGAGGATTCACAGAATCACAGGATGGTTTGGGCTGGAGGAGACCTCAAAGACCCCATCCCACCCCTGCCATGGGCAGGGACACCTTCCACTATCCCAGGCTGCTCCAAGCCCCGTCCAACCTGGCCTTGGACACTTCAGGAATGGGGCAACAACACAACCTTTACAGAGTACCAATCCACAGGAGCCATGTCCTTGGCCCTGGACACTCGTGGCTGTGTTTTCTTCCCCTGAGAAGCCATTTACCTGTGAACATTTATTAATGAATCAGTTAAAGTGCCAGATATTTCGGGATTATCCACCAAGTAACAGCACAGGTGTTTCATGAGAGATCTCATGATAAATGTGACTGGATCCACCCCAGCGTTGGTAAAACATCATTGAACTAATTGGCAGCTGCAGTGCCCAGAGTTGGGATTTCAGGTGCATCCGGTCACAGCCAAGGATCCTGCTCCTGGTTTGGAACATCATCTTCACCATTGTGAGCTGACACTCGTATCTTATTATCTTCATCTAGCTAACCCCTCTGCTGCCTTCCACACCACAGGATCAAAGCCTCTGGGCTGAAGCTGCAGCTTTGCACCAACGAGACCCAAGCGACGCGGGAGAATTTCGTGAGGAAGCTGCGGGGCCTGGGCTTCGACGTCTCTGTGGCCGAGGTGACGGCACCAGCGCCCGCCGCCTGCCGCCTGCTGAGGGAGCGCGGCCTGAGGCCACACCTGCTGGTGCACGACGGTGGGACAGCGCTGGGGACACGGGGAGGGAGGGAAAACGCTCCATTTGCCTGCTTGTTTTAGGGCAGATGAGGAGGTGTCTTATTTATTTTTTCATGTATTGTCACGGGTGAAGGGGAAGCGTGGATCTGGGGAAGCGCCGCCGCTTCTGTGGGGTCTGATGTGGTGAGGGATTTGTGATCTTCTGGTTTTTCTCCTCCTTCCGTAGATCTCCTCCCTGAGTTTGCTGAGGTCGATAAGACGAACCCAAACTGTGTGGTTCTTGGAGATGCAGCAGAAAACTTCACCTATGCGAACCTTAATGAGGCATTCAGAGTTCTGATTGGGATGGAGAAGCCTGTTTTGATCTCCCTTGGAAAAGGGTGAGTTAAGCTCTGTTTTTCCTCAAATCTCTGCATTTTTTAATAACATCTTTAATGGAGGCCAGAAGTCAATGTGGGCATTCCCAGTACCAACTTTTCAGTTTTTTATCTGTGTGCCTGGGCTGAGATCTTGATCTGATCAATGAAGAGGACTTTTGGTGCTTGAAGAGAGCCTCAAAAGCTCATAGGAATCATGGAGATTTTGGATTTTGATGTGTGTGACCCCCAGGTGAGTGAGTATTTAGTATCTCAGAGGTGAGAACTGTTGGTTTAACTGCTGCCTGTAGCCACAAGTTCCTCTCTGAACTGAATATAAATGATTTTTCATAGTGAAAGAAACCCCGAATTTCCACAGGCCGTGCTTGGGTAAAGAGCTGTTGGTGTAGATTTGTGATGCAGTTGGGTACTTTTGAAGCAGCAGATCAATTGTTTTGGTAGTTCTAATGTCAGACAGCATTTTTAATTATTTTCTGCCCATTAAAGGTAAATTTTGACCTCCTGCTTTCAGACACAGGAAAAAATCCAGTCAGGGAGTTTGAATGTTTTCCTGAAAATAATTGATTTAGATGTATTCTGAAATTTAAACAGGACGTTATTAATTCCTGTACTGAGTAATGACAAATCCCAACTAGTTACTCTTATCTGTTGTGTGATGCATGGGTTTTAAAGAGACTCTGCATGTTTGTCTTGGGGAAAGTGCAGTGACAACTTTGCTCAGTGGTTCAATAGACTGTAATGGGCATGAAAACCCTTCTTAGTTTGTGGGTTATCGATCCAGCTGGGGAGAACTTATCAGTGGGAAGGAGCACTTAAATTCATTGTGTTGCCTTACCTGACACTTAGGCTCTAATCCTCCAGCAGGAGTGAAAAATCCTCACTGTTTCTCAGAAGGATAAGGAGAAAATGTTGAGCCAACAGCAGAATGGCTGATATACATAAAACAACCAAATTTTGTGTTATGCAATACCACATTTCAAAATTAAATATAGGATCAGCCTTTGCTTAGGAACTGTATTGTCATCAATGCAAAAATGCTTTGTACCCTGTGCATGTAAAAGTATTTATTTGGTCATTCATTGATAGAAATAGCTCTTTTTTGTTACTTCTTTGAAATATTAAAAATACACCCTTTTTGTTAAAAAAGAATGATTTTGGGATATTCAGAGCTGAGTTTTCACCAAAACCATATTGCTTTTTAATGGCTGATCATTGAGGTAATGTGAATACAAGTTCTCTGGTGAGTTCTCTGACTCTGAAGAAGAAGATTATAATTTGTAAGAACTCTTCTCCTGACTGGAGAAGCCTCTTTGATGCAAAGGGCCAAGTACAAAATCCAGCTTCATTTTTAACCTGCAGAACCAGCACAGCTGGGTGGACCTTAGCAATGTGCCTGCCTTGGGCCAGCAGGTTGGTTTTGGTAGAAGTTTTAGTTCATTCCATAGAAAACAAAAGTGTCAGAGTCACTGAAGCAGAATGCCCTGCTCCTGGAAATGGAGTGATTTACATTTAGCATCTGTTTTGGGCTGAGAGTGGGAATTGGCTTTGTAATTTCTTCTGTCATGCCACTGTCAGAAAATTAAGCTGTTTACGCCAGACTATAGAAGGTTAATGGCTGTTCTAGCAAAGGTCAAGTGGTCATTTTAAAGGAAGGCTATGCTGAATAATCGAAAATGGCAGAAGGATAAGGCATAAAATCCTAGCTGACTGCTCATCCTACCTTTTTTCCTGTCACATAGAAGCCTGTCTTTGCTCTGCCCAGAGCTTGGAAGACCTGCATGAATGTGAATTGTTGGTCCAGAAAAACTCTCTAAAGACACCTTCTAATTCCATGAGCTTCGTGGCAGTGGGAGCATTTTTAGAAGGAGCAAAATTCAGCTTGGAGGGCTTTTTTAGTCCTGATAATCAGGGTTTTCTGGTGTGGGAGGCTGAGACAGCAATGATGGTCTTGTCTGGGGTCTCCTTGCAGACACACTGAGGAGGGGTCACAGCTGGTGGTTGGTGCCAGCCCTCATCTTTTACTGCCAGGGATCTCTGTCACTCTGCAATAATGCACAGCCCAGTCCTTCCTGGTCTAAGCACACTGAAATCCCTTTGAACCAGGGAAGTTGTTCCCAGATGGGCATCTGGGATCCTTTCCCTGAGCATTGCACGATCCTGAGCCTGTCCTTTCCTCAACTCCTGATGTTAAACCCGGGATTTTCTGATCACTTGACTTTTTTATGCAGCCATATGGACATCTATAAAGGCCCAGAAATAATAAAATGTGGTTTCTTTGTCTTTAACTGCCAGCATTTTCATTTCATGGGAACTTTATCACTTTATTTCCAGACGCTACTATAAAGAAACCGATGGTCTGAAACTCGATGTTGGAGCATATATGAAGGCATTAGAGGTATTTTATAGCTGGAATTATGCTTACTCGCCCTGTGCACCTTGTTAAAAGAGTGAGTGGGATAAATATGGGTCATCTTCTGTAATTACTCACCTTGGTGGAGAGAGTTTCCACACACTGAAACTCATTTGCTGCATTCTAAAGATGGGTGGATCCATTTATTTTCTGCCTTTGCTCAATTTTTCTTTTTTTTTTTTTTTTGGTTTAAGTTTGTTTTACTTAAATTGTGAATATTTTCCATTGTGATACCTTTATTGCAAGTGAGGCCCTTGAAAGGAGGAGTCAGACAAGAAAAAAGTGGGATATTGTGTGCAAAATACCCAGGAAAACCTGAAGGCCCCTGTTATCTGTTAGGCTTTTATTTGTCTAGGAACAAGCAAGAAACAATTCTTTTCAGCATAGCACTGATATTTAGCTGCAGGAAAATGTAACTTCTAAAATCTGCTTTTTGAAATGTAACTTTGCAAAACCTGGATTTGAAACTCGATTTTTCACTTGAATCATTAAAATTATGTGGTTGAAGAAATCCTTTATGTCTTTTAAGGCCCTCCAGTAGTTCTGATAGTTTTATATAAAGGATATTTGTTATGTTTCTAAGAGTGATGCTCCTGAAAAAATGAGCAGAACTGGAACTGAGTTGGAAGATTACTCACTGTTGGAGAATGTGAAAGATTTGTACCTTAAGGTGTTTCAAGAGCATTTTCCCTCCTGCCAGAGAACTTTATAAACTTCTGTTATCCAAATTCTCTGATATTCACCTTCACCTCCTAATCTACTGCATTATTTAAGGGCAAAAATCAATAAGCACAAAGGTTTTATAGAATTATGGAGTTGAACAAATCCTTTTCCAACCATCATTTTTTGTGTTTCTCTCTCTTTTCTTTTTTTTCCCAGTATGCTTGTGATGTCCAGGCTGAGGTGGTGGGGAAACCATCAAAAAGTTTTTTTGAGTCAGCCCTGGCAGAACTGGGAGTTCCACCAGAGCAGGTAAGGTTGAGGTGCCACGACCACAGGCTGTGCCTCATATTTGTGCCCACCAGTGCTTTTTTCCTGCTTTGCTATAGCTTTGAAAAGTTTCAAAAGAGGCTGAAGGAGAATGTGACCAGGACTCAATGCCTGGCAGAGGCAGAAGAGGTGCCCTAATGCCTGGCAGTCTGCTTGGAGACTGATAAAATTGATCCCAAAATGTAATTTATTTCCTTTGCTGCCACACTGACTACTTTTTTTTTTTTTTTTTTAGTAAGAGGGGAAGGCAGGAGTAAAATATTTTATCATTTTGGTGAATAGGAAGCACTGACTGACTCCAAAACCTCCTCCTGTATTTCTGGCTTTCCAGAAACATGCAGAATGTGCTGTGATTCCTCAGTACAGCCCATCTTCCCCCTCTCTGTAGTTGTTTCCAGCTCCTCTTTATTGATTTGTTGTTCTGTCATGCAGGACATAAGGATGAGTATGAGAAGCCTCACAAACAGCAGTGAATTATAACACAATAATTCCATCAGGGGGGTTTGGGTGACATTATAAACAACAGGAGCCAAGTTTAGGGTGGCTTGTAGGTCCCTGGAGCCTGGAGATGAAATTATGGCCCTGTAATTCAGTGTATGCTTGGGTTTTGCTTTATTATAGAGTGGGGAGATGGAAAAGACCTAGTGGGCCATCTAATCCATCTCCTTCCCCATGCAGGAATGTTCCCTGCTCCACAGTTATTAATGTTTTGCCCACAGTAGTTTTCAGAGAGCCAAACAACTGTCAGAGCCCTGGGGATGGTGTTCAGCCCAGTGGGTCTTGTGGGAAGGCAACTTTTCCTGAGATTTATCAGGATATTTCCCTTTTAAACTGCATCTCCTTATTTCTAGTTTTGCTCTAGTTAACAACCAAAATAACTGCTTGCCTTCCTGGATATTTTCTCCATCCAATTATCTCTAGACTTGTTATCATTGCAGGAGTTGTGGTTTTTTTACTAAAACTCTGTGGTTTAGTTCTACTGCCTCCCTCCATTCAGTCCCCCTGCTTTTTTTCTGTGCTCCCTTCAGTCTGTCCATATCTTCCCAGCAGTAAGATAGCCCAGTCTGGACTGTCCCTGGAATATCCCAGGTGCAGAATCCTGTCTCTAAATCCTTGCCCCAGGGAACAAATCTGATTTCATGGCAAAGATGGTCCCATAGGGTGAGCCCTGGTAAGTGGTTCCCATCAGCTTCAGGAGTATTTGTTTTGGGTACAGAAAAGCAGGAATAGTCCCCAGCAGAGATTATTTGCTCATTCTCTGCTGTTTGCCATGTCTGCTACTCCTGCCTAACTTTATATTTTGTCAAAGTTATGGCTTTTTTTTTTTTTTAATACAGTTTCTAATGTTAAAAGCCATCAATCTGTTGTAGTGGTATGTCTGATTTGTAGATATAATATTTTATATTTAGAGAGTTTGGAGATGAAGGGAGTGTGTGCCTAAGCAAGGAAGACTGCAGCAGACACCACTGGATAATGGCTCCAGTCACTCTATGCTTCTTATTTTTGTGGAAAAAATAATCCACACTGCTGGAGTTAAAGCTTGGATCACGATTCACACGTGTGTAGGAGGAACAAATTCCAAACAAACAGACTGCCTTAATTCTGACATATTTTCCTCACTTTTGAGTACTTGACCTTCAGTGTACTTTTGGAGAAGGATTTGCAGGTTGGTTTAGCTTGTGGTACACAGTAATAAAACCTCAGTATTTTCAGTTTAAAACCTCACTGTAGTCACTTCAGTAAGCTCCTGTCATGCACTACATTACATTTTAATCTGTCTCCTGAATGAACTCTGCATTTGTAGTGACATGACAGAGGCTGGTTTTACCTGCCTTTGATTTTACAAAATGTTTATTCCAATAATTTATTCCACCTGTGGAATGCATTTAATCCATACCATTGTTAAACCATTTTAGATGAGCTGTGCTTTTGAAAACATGCTACAATTTTCTTTCACTTGGCTTTTAATGAAAAATACCTTTTTAATAAAGCTGTCTCACCACAGCAATTTGAGACAGTGGCAATTCTGAAATTCCTCAAGCTGCTTTAATCAATAAAGTTATCACCAGTCGTTTCCCTTGATAACTGCTTCTTACTGAGACCCTGACTCTGCCTTCTGCTGCTGAGATGTTTTCAGCCTGCACTTAGAATAAGAGGAACTCCCTAACGTCCAATTTTCATTTTAACCTTTCCTCAATGGCCTAGAAATAACAGATTGCCAGTATTACTTTAATAGATTGGAAGTTTAAACCTCTTAGAGGTAACCAGACCTATCTTACAATTCAGTACTATGACAAAGAATAACACATCTTAAAGGTTGCTGAAATGCCTAATTCATGTGTTTTAAGGCAGCTGTAACAGTGGATGATTTTTACAGCTTTACAATAAAACCTAAATAATGTTAAGGTTCTGGTAGTTTTATATAATCATAAAAAATTCTCTCTGTAGCAAATTATCCTGCTTTAATGGGAGTTATGGCAGGTCGTGCTAGAGTCCATAAACTACTGGTGGTTAAGCAATTCCCATTCCTGCCACCTGCAAGCCTCAGGTGGGAGTTAGTGGTGCATGAGAGCAGAGAGAGGTCACCCAGGGGTGGCACAGGGGACCTGCTCCTGGGCCAGTGTCCCCTCCTTGCTCACCAGCCCCAACAGGGCAAGATCTTCCATCCCCAGATAAAAGTGGCCGAGAGAAGCTTCAGGCTTCGATCCTGTCTGGCCTAGCACCTTTGGAGTTGTAAGATAGAAACAAAATTAACAGTAATGTGGGATCCTGAAGCCTGGGATATTATTCCTGGGGTGAAGGAGAACAGGGAGAAAAGTAAATGTGTTGTATTTCTTGTGTAAAGGGGTTTAATGCATCAAGGTTTGGCGTATAAGCTTTATTTCCTTATGGTCCTGGCAAATTTAACTTGATTAAGGTTATTAAATCTATAGCAAAAAAATCTGTTTAGGTATAAATATGTCTGACTCTAGAAGCATTCTCTGTGCTAAGTGTTCTGGTGGAGTTAGTACACTGCCTTCTGTGCATCTCTATTTGCATCCTACACAGGCTCCAGCCTCCAAAATTCCCCATTTGAGCTAATCCTGGTAAACACTGCCTGCAACATGAGCAGGGCTGGGTAAATCAAGGTATTCTCATCTTTCTGCCTCCTTCATTTCCTTACTCTGTAATTCCTTCTCTGATCAGACATTTTTCTGTGATCAGTTAAAGAATGCTGAAGCTCTCTTTGCAGGCAAAAACCACCTGAGGTTCCCACTCACCCCCCCATCAGCATCTCTAAAGGTTTATTACTTTTGGCTGCTCACCTGCATTCAGCTCAGGATCTGTGGCACAGGCAGCACCAGTAGCATTGGTGATTGTGGGGATTATATTTTGCCTTTCCACCCCAGATTCCTGGAGGTCACGTTGCCCTCCTCTGTTCTCACTGCCCCTGTGGGCTGAATGTGATGGGAACCCTTTGAGGGCAGTGTTTTCCCTCAGCTTTGGCACTAATGTGCTTTATTTACTGTGTGTACAACCACACACCACCTCTCACGGTCTTAGGGAAATAGAGATTACACCCATCCTCCTTCTTCGAGGGTTTATCTTAAACCCCAGAGTTTTATCTTAAACCTCACTGCATTTTTCCCCTTCTTTCTAGTTAATTTGTAGCCAATCTAAAAAAAGAGTAACTTTTGCAGAAGGATTGAACAGATTAATGTTGTGATCCCTGTGTAAAATGTGAACACGAATGGAGGTCTTTTAATTCCTGCCTTCAGTGGGTATGTGACCTTTCAGTTTTATATCTTTCTCTCTCTTCTTACCATATTGCAGTCAGAGAGGAAGTTAAACCCAGGTTTGACAGGTAGAGTTTTTTTTATTTCCCTTGACAGTGCACCTTTTGACCTCTATCTTCTTGCCAATGATTTTTTAAATCCTAAATGATTTGGGAATAATTGCTCCTCCTTTAGTGATTATTGCCCTTCACCGATAGTAAATCTGTGAAATCCCTGGGGGCTGGAGCACATTTTTGTATGCGTGTGCCACAAGCTGGCCTGGACAGGCATCGCTGCTCAGCTGCAGCTGCACTTCCAGAGTCCTGCAGGAAAACTTCCCTGGATGGGGTAAAATACAGGAGGGGGCTTGGTGGGCTGCCCTGCTCTGCCCTTCTCCTTTGCCAGAGGAAATTCTTTTTAGGGTTCTTAGGACTGAAATTGTCTTTACATCCCGAATTGTCAGGATTCGGGCTGAGCAAGGGTGTGCAGGCAGCGCAGGTCTGTTCCCTGTCACCCTCAGGGAGATGTTGGAAGGAATTTTGTGAGAAAAAGGAATTAAAAGCTCTTAAAGCCAATAGTTGAGAATGATGAAATGTCCTGGAGCAGCTTGGGAGGAATTGAGGATGTTGTTGTCAGGTTCTTGCAGCTCCACATGCAACAGTGGCATTATTCTCTTTTCCTTACCACATTTACACACTTTATTTACTAATTACTTAAATCTAACCCATCATTTTCCCATATTTCATCCTGAATTGCTGGTTTGGAAGAGTACTAAGAAAAGGTGAACTATCTACAGGAGAAGCTGTCCCAGATCTGTACATTTGTACCTCAGTTTGGTTTATAAATCCTCTCAGAAAGTTTAGGTATATCCTGAGATTTCTTTTACATGCAGTGTAATGCGTGGGAGAAGATCCTGTTGCAATTAGATAATTCATAAAAATAACTCCAGAGATTTAGGTTTTTTATTCTTTCTCAAGCAAAACAGAGCAAGGGATGGAAATTCAGGCAGGAATGTCTGGAGTTGGAAGGTACCATGGTGGTGAAAGCCAGGCAGTTAAATTTATGAAGCAAAAGGCTGATTTAAAAGATGAAAATAAAATGGTTAAAGATGCAGCTAACTCTGTGTTAGACAAAATTCAACTTTACTACAAAAGGTGAAAAAATCTGATTGATAAACCACATTTCAGACTCTCAAATCTGTGCTTCCACAGTTTTAGGTGCTGCCTCTGTTCTCTGCGGAATAATCCAGAATACTTTTGGGAGGTGTAAAGCTAATTTTTTCTGATCATTAGTGGAAAATTACTGGGTTTTGTATATACTGGGTTTTGTTGAAACTATAAAATGACATCCCCCAATTGTTTTAAATTTGAAGAATGGAATAAATATTAGTATTTTGTAATGCAGGATGATAAGCACTTGAATTTTTGTAGATGTGATTGTCAACACATGGTTGGTACACTCTGATCTAATAAATATCTTTAACAGAGGCAGGAAGGTTGTCTGTGCCCTCTTTATCAAACACCAGACAAATCTTAGCACAACCAATTACTTATTTGGCAATCTACTCACTTTTGTTTATTAATATTGGTATGTACTTAAAATGAAGGTACACAAATGCTGCAAGGCCTGTACACATCATGTACAGAAATTAATAAGTTCCATTTTATAGTGATTTCCCAAATTTCTGTATCAACCTGATAACAGGTTGAGATCAAGCTCTTTGATGATTACAAGCTTAAGCTTTTGACCAGCCTGTAGAACACCAGATTTAAGAAGTTAAGCTTAATTTAAGCTGCTTGGAGCATAGCAGGAACGGATTGTTAAGAACAGAAGAAGCCTGACTTCATAAAACTCAGCATTTTCTTTCAATTGTGCCCCAAATCCCTTTGATTTCTGTGATTGATTACAAATTGTACAGGTGTGTGCTGTGCCAGTACATTGCTGCAGGAGCTCTGGCATGAATTACCCTCGAGGTGGGATGACTTTTAATCAATACCATGACAATATTATCTTGTTTAATTTGTCCGGTGGCAGCATTAGACCTCAAATCAAGCTGTTTGTTGTGTCAGGGGAGGGTGACAAATGGCAGAAATGAACTTTTGCTGTATTTCACTGCCCTGACAGGCCATCATGATCGGGGATGACATCGTGAGTGATGTTGGGGGAGCCC
The DNA here is from genome assembly GCA_013400435.1 of Pycnonotus jocosus. Lineage (NCBI taxonomy): Eukaryota > Metazoa > Chordata > Aves > Passeriformes > Pycnonotidae > Pycnonotus > Pycnonotus jocosus. The sequence continues at coordinate 515,318 of VWYP01004898.1, read as the reverse complement.
AGCAGTGCGGGATGAGAGCGCTGCAGGTGCGGACGGGCAAGTACAGGTCAGTGCTCACCCTGCACATCCAGCTCAGAGCCACGAGGCCGCCGGGTTTTTTCCATGCCTTTTTCACCTCCTTTCCCCTTGGTGTCAATGTAGGCTTGCATTTGTTGTCTGCCCAAGCACCTCCTTGTGCAGCAGAGATTTGGGTGGGTGGTGGTATTTTCCTTTAGGAAAACGCTGTGTGGAAGTAGGAGGGAAGGGAGCACAGGGTGTCTTTGATCTTTTGAAGAAATTCTTCCTGCTAAATGCCCGCTGCATTTTTTTTTCATCACAGCACACAGAACTGGTGTATTTCCTGGAGTTTGCTTATTTCTTTCCTGCTGCTGCATGAGTGTTGTACACTTGATCTGAGAGGTGTCTGAAACCCGTGGCAGGGTTAGGGTTATAAAATTAGACTGTTGACTCAGCCATCCCTGTGGGTCATCTCTCACAGCTTTAGGAAGGGCTCCATATGTCTGCCCTTCCCTCCAGACACACATTCAGCACTGAGATGTCTGAAACATGAGAGCAGCTTCTCCAGCTCTCACCTTCCCAGAGTGCAGGATCCTGCAAGGTGACTCGTGGCCCCAAAAAAAACCCTCCTTGTGCAGGTGTCCCCGTGGCCCCGTGCTCTCACTGAGCTGTCACAAGTCCAGCTGCTGGGGGGAGCCCTGAGTGCACCTCTAAACAGGACAGGACCCAGTGCTGAGCAGGTGCCTGGGCCAGGTTAGGTTTGAGGTCAGCCCAAGGTGACTCCAAATGCAGTGCAGAGATCTGTCCCTTCATTTGACAGTCTGATCCCAGCACTCAAAATCTTGCTTTAACTGTCTCCTCTTACCCAGAACTCTGCCTCCTTGTAGTGTGGGTCAGCTACATGCTTTGTCATCTGATGCAATTTGTATTTTCAGTTTTTCTTCTCTTTCAAATACTGAGACTGTAAAAGAAGGATGCTCCTTTGGGGAGGAATACAACACATGACAATCATGCTTGCCATAAACTGTCTGAAACGTTATTTTGTTTGTTTTCAAGTCAATCTGTTCCTCAATTTTCCTTTTTAGTTTGTGTAAGGGGATGAAATAATACCCTGTGCCTTAATTCTAATGGATCAGTAAGTGATGGTTTCTGAAGGAAAAAAGTCAGGTACAAGTGTATTGTATTTTCTATAATTTTAAGATAGTACATCTAAAAATCAGATACGTATAAAGCTCAGGAAATTCCAAATATTAAAAAAGTAATTATATAGTTTGTGCTTTTGGGATTTTTTGTCTGTAATCTTTGTAGTCCCAGGAGCTGGACTTGATGATCAATGCAGGTCCCTTCCAACTCAGGACTTTCTATGATTCTAATCCCATTAGGTTCCTAATGGAGAAAAAAAGGATTCAGTGGTTGATTTTATTGTGATATTAATAGGATCACTTTGCAAATCCACATTTTGTTGCCACACAGGTACAGGTGCCAGTGAAGAAGGTAGCTTTGCACACAAAGGTGAATCAGGTCTTTGCTACTGACCAGATCTCTCCTCTTCCATGATTTGCCCATCATAAAACATGCCCCAGGTGATGTTGCATCCACACTGTTCAGGCAGCTGACATAAACTCTGTGCACACAAACACACATAAATATGTATAATCATATGCTGGAAAAACATTTTCTTCTATCAGGTTTGAGTCATGATTTCACAGCTGAACGGGAGTCTCCAGCTGTTCTAGATGGGGAACAAAGATGGTGTTTCCTGTTTCAGAGTGTGGTTGGTGTTTTCCCAACTCATGCTCTATTGCAGAGCAGTGAAATACAGATGAATGTCTCTCTCAATTCCCCATGTCGTGCCAGGTCTGCTGTCAGCAGCTGGGAGTAAAATGAAATAACTCCTGTTTGCCAGGAGAGGTCAGAGGTGTATCCATATTTTTAAGAATGACTTATTTAGTATACTTAAAAATCAAGGCACACAGTGAGAGGAGGCAGAAAATAAACAAGCCATGGGCAGGATAAATTAACAGTAAATAAAATGTAATCATTTGGTGGTGGGCTTAGTTTAAAATCTGATCTATAAGATATACAAAAGTCCTGTCTTTCCCTTCAGCCTTTGATGACAGAGAGTTCTGTGCTGCACCCGAGCACCTCTGGATGGCATCGTTGGCTCGTGCACGTCCCTGTCAGCCACAGCCACAGTTTCGCCACCCTCCAGGGTTGTTTGTCCAAAAGCCTTTTCAAGCACAAAGGTGGCAGGGTTTTGCTGCAGGTGTCAGTGGAGTGCTGGTGTGGTGCGATTGCCACAGCTTTCAATAACAGAATCACTGAATGGTTTGGGTTGGAAGTGTTGTCCCCACTCCTTCCTCACCCAGAGGGCGTCTCCAGCTGGCATTGTCACCTCCAGTGCACAAGGGGCAGCTCTGCTGCTTTCAGGACTCAGTGCAGTTTGCATGAACATTTTAGGAAATGGTTCTTCCCCCAGAGGGTACTGGGCAGGTCCCTGAGGCTGCCAGAGCTCCAGGAGCCTTTGGACAACACTCTCAGGCACAGGGTGGGATTGTTGGGGTGTCTGTGCAGGGCCAGGAGCTGGACTGATGATCCCTGTGGGTCACTTACAGCTCGGGATACTCTGTGATTCCACAGTTTTTAAGGTCTGCTGCCCTTGCAGTGCCTGTCCAGGTTATGCAGGGATGTGCCCTGGCATTGCCTCCTCCTCAGGCTCTCACCCTCCTGACCTCTGCAAAGTCTTCTCCACTGCTGGCTGCTCCCAAAGTGAGATTCAAAATGTGGATTAAGCTGCTGCAAGTTGGCTCCTTTCTCTTGCTCCTCTTGGATCTTTAAAGTTAATTAAAATCTGTGCAGCCTATTTCCTTTAGTATGACACACTTTGCCTATTCCTCCTCCATCTCAAGTGTTGAACTCTTTCTCAGTAGCCAAAGCAGGCATGGCATAGCTTAGTCCAAGAAATGCTATAAATCCTGTCTGCAACATGGAATAAAACTTCTGCTGGCACAAGTCAGGGCAAAAGAGGGAAGGTGAAAGGATAAGGTTGGGGTGAGCTGCCATAGGATGAATAGCTGTTGGCCAAGTCCAGCCTTTCCTAGGTGTAGATTCCAGATGCAAAGGGTCAGTCTGGGCTGCAGGTTTCTCCTCTCTCAGTTTGTCCCATGTCCAGGACACATCAGGCCATTGCTGCAGGCTCCTGAGGGCTGTGTGATTTGTCAGCACTGGGAAATGTGCTGCCAGTTCCAGAGTTTCTGTGCACACCTGGCCAACATCTTTCCCATCTAGGGAAGAACATGTTCATGTCTCCCTGCTCAGGGTATGTGCTAATTCCACTTGCAGCTAATTGGCCTTGACATCAAACCAATGATTCCCACAATAAGTATTGATTCTGCAATGCTGTGTAATATCCTCGTTCCTCCTTGCAGCCTGCAAGTTAGAGCAGAGAAAAATGACTTTGAGGCTTTTCCAAGTGTCTCCCTGTACCTCTGGGAACAGCTTCCAGGTGCAGATCACAGTTCGATCTTGGCAGGGGGCAAGAATTGCTTCCCCCCTTATCCTTGTTGTTATTTACAGGTCTTGATTTGTAAATAATGAACTTTGCATTGCTGGTGTGTGGCAGTAGCCAGGAATATTCATGGCAGTGGTGCCCCTGCTCACCTGTGAGCTCTGGGATGGCTTTGGAATGTGACAGTGTGGATTCATCCCCTCTCAGTGCCCACCTGGGGTTTCCTTCCTTTGATTAGGGGTTTATCTCATGGCCATGGCTGATAGTGACATCAGAGTCAACATCCCTGAGCTGCCTCATTACAGACGTCAAGGATTCTCCAGGGATGGAGGATAAAAGGATGGAGGCCCCTGGGAGCTGCCATCTCCTGCCAGCTTTGCCACTGTTCTCCAGGAGAACTGGGTCAAGTTACTTCATGTATCCCTAGTTTTTAATTATCCTCTGAGAATAATTATTTGACTTCCTTAATGTCTGGCTTATGATCTGTTCCTCTTGCCTGATTAAAGAAAACACACAGAATTTATAGTTCATTGGCTTGCCAGGAGAGAAATCAAGAGGTGACCAAGACAAGAGTTGGGACAGAGAAGTCTTTTAGGCTGCCATCATCAGCTGACTAAGGATTGGGAAAAACAGGTTGTGTCATATATTTTTTATAAAAGTATTCTTAAAAAATTTTCCACACATGAATTCACTGCTGTCACTGTGTAATTCAGTGAAAGCTCATGACAACCTCTGTGAAGAAACAGTCGCCTCTTGCTGCTCTGCAGAGAAGGAGCATCCCTTCACCCTCCCTTTCTTGCTCCCTGTGTTACCAGCCCAGCCAAGATGAACAATTTTTATGAGTTCTTTCCCATCTCCTGGGTACCAGCAGTGTGTAATGAGAACGAGCAGGCAGAGGCACTCCCTTTGTGCAGAAGCACAACCAGAGGCATTCTTAGGGCCTCACATCCTGATAATTAAGCCAGTTTCAAGTATTAAATGGAAAGAGTTCCAGCCCATATTTGCACTGTGCTAAGCTGTATTATAATTCACGTTGGTTAATGTCTTTAACAGTGTTTATTAAAGCTGGTGTCAGTGAGTTGATTATGATAGCTGACTGCAGGCAGTCCCAAGGAATGGCCTTATCACCCTTTATTGCATATTCAAATTATGGTTTGCTCCATCCATGAGCAAATGTTTTTATCAATTTCTTGACCACAATTTGGTTACCATAATATTTGAATCAGCTTTGTAGAGGAAGCTCAGAGTAAATCCTGCAGTGCCTTAGTGTGCACATCTGATCACAGCCTTTCATCTTCGCAGTATATTCCAGTGTTTAGTGAGAAATTAGTAACTCATGCATAAATTTAATTATCTTTAGTCTGAAAGAGAAATGTGAGTTTGTGGGGGGTTTATTAGCAGGTAATTTGTTTATTGGTAGCATAACAAACCTCGAGGGAGCAGTCTGTGCTCAGGACACAACCATGCTGGGTGCTAATGTGCTGTTCTGAAAAAAAAAAATCAGTCTTGAGTGTCAGAAAAGAGATGAATCTGCAATGAGAGTAGGATAAATAGAGGAGGAATGGATCAGGTGAGTGAGGAAAAGCAGTATTACTCAGGAGTCTGACAGTTCTGCTTCCTGCCTGCCTGACTTTTCCCCAGCAGCCCCACTGCGATCACCTCTCTCATCTGCAGCACTTAGGAGGGGAGGCAATGTGCACTTTGCAAAGCAGGGTGGCAGTGACCACATCAGCTGCAATTTGGCTTCCCCTCTTGCCTCACATCCACCCAGCTCATGCAGCAGCAGAGACAGCTCAGGTTTCCATTTCTCCTCTTCTGAAGCTGATAAAGGGTTGGAAGAAGAGGAGCTGGTGCCAGTATCTGCCACGCGGAGCTGGAGGCAGCAGGACCTGGGGATACACGTGGCTCAGCTGCTCTTGATGTATGAGGCTAAACCACTTCCAGGCCTTCTCTGACAGCATCCAAAGCTAATGGCCTTTCTTCTTTCATTCCTTCTTGCTCTGGTGCCTGGATGTCTTGGCAGGACGTGTTCTTGCAGCCTGGGCTGGCAGCCACCCTCCCTCCATGGCCACGTGCGCTCCTGCCCTGCCTGAGCAACACCAGAGCCTTTGGCAGCTGCTTGTCCAAAGGGTTTGCCTTTCCCTGCTCTCTGCAGAGACACAATTACACAATTCCTGAGCTGAGGTGGCAGCTCAGGGGTTTTCCACAGGGGATGTGTGTTCATCTGCACAGCACTAGCACCCGTGACTTGGGAGATGTTCCTCGCTTGTTTTTATCCCTGGAGGCCTTTTCTCAGCACCTGCACAAGGCTGCAGTGAAACATTCCCCAGGGAAGCAGCCTTTCTCAACACTTGTCCCTTGCAGAATGAGCTGTATCGGCTTGTCCAGCCTTTGACAGCATTGATGGATTCCATACCAATGGGAAACGCTCTTTATTTCTGTGAAAATGCAGATGAGAGTGCTGAAATGTGCTGTAGGAAGGGCACAGCTGGGACAGCTGCACAATTTGGGTTTCAGTGGAGATTTCCTTTTTTTTTTAAAGCACAGGTTCCTCTTCTCTGCTTATCTTTCTCCTGTAGCTAAATATCCTCCAGGCTCTTTGGTGCATGGGGTCCTCTCAGAGAGACTGCTCTGATTGATAAAACCAAGGCAGTGTTGTTTTCAAAGGCAGAGAGAAGCAAGTAAGAGACAGGCCAAGTCAGCTGCTGCTGTGACTCCCTTGAAGCAAATGGTTCAATATCTGAAATTTAATCTGGCTTGGGCCCTTGCTTGTGCTGTAAACATGCTCAGGAGCAGCAGTGCCAGAGCAGTGCCTTGTGCTGGCACCCTGCAAGCACAGAGCACCTGAGCATTCCTGTTTTAATGCTGTTCTGTGTGCCCATGGATGCTGCAGAGTCCCTGCAGGCTTAGCCAGTGACATTTATTTTTTTTTTTTTCTACAAGTGAGTTCAACCAACAAACCCAGAGTGACTGTCATCCATTCTTGGAAGTGTCCAGGGCCAGCTTGGACAGGGCTTGGAGCCACCTGGGATAGTGGAAGGTGTTCCTGCCCATGGCAGAAGGTGGAACTGGATGGGCTTTAACGTCCTTTCCAACCCAAACCGTTCTGTGATTCCAGCAGCTGCAGAGGGGATGCAGAGAGCTTTTGTTGGGGTGCAGGGGACAGGGGCTGCCAGCCTGCCCAGGATAAGGGAACAGCCCCAAGACACAGGAACTGCTGCTGGCTGGGTTCCATCCCCTTTGGGAGGCGTGATGAGACTCATCCAGAGTTAAAAATAGAGCACCCAGCAGTGCCAGTTTTGGGCCTGCTGCAGGCTGGGATGTGTCTGTGTGTGAGTGCTCGTGTACTGCAGCAGGAACATGAGTGCAGTGTGAGAGAAGGGCTTTGGGTGCAGGGCAGCTCCCCGTGCTGCCAGCACTGCCCCTGCTCCTGGCTGGGTGCAGACAGCCTGCAGCTGGCCCTGGACGTGACTGACATTCACACTTTGCCCCAAAACCTTCACAATTGTCACTTGTCTGTGGTTTTCAGTCGCTGTCAGCAGCGGGTATGGTTACACCTCAGCCCTGCTGAGATGAGCTCATCCAGCACATGGGGCTGTTGTGTGGGGTCTGCATCCTACAGGGCCTTTGAACTGCAGCCATCCCTGAAAAACAGGGATGTGTGTCTGTGAGGAGCAAAGGAAGAGCCTGGCTGCTCTTTGTGTAGGTCTGCAGCTCATCTCAAAAGCTTTCCCTTTCTTAACTGCTTTGTGTGCACAGCAACACATCACTTGCTTAAATGGCCAAAGCACAGCACAGGCAATGGGTGTTGCAATTAGGGAAATTAGTGCAAGGAGTCTGATGAGGAGAGTTTGGGGGGGCTCAGCTCAGGAGAAAAGGAAGCTCAGGGGGCACCTTCTTACTCTATAACTGCTTGAAAGGTGACACTCACCTGGCTGTGGGTGTCAGTCTCTTCTCCCAGGTAACAACAGGACAGACGAAATGGCCTCAAGCTGTGCCAGGGGAGGCTTAGATTGGATATTAGGGAAAATTCCTTCACAAAAAGGTTTGTCCAGCCGTAGCACAGCTGGGGTCTCCATCCCTGGAGGGATTTAAAAACCATGTGGATATGGGACTTGGGGACATGGGGCAGTGGCACTAACAAGAATTTGAGGAGGCAGGGTGGGGTGATGGAGCTGTCAGAGCCAGGTGGGTGGGAGCTCACAGGCTGCAGCCACAGGGTCCTTCTCCATCCCAGTGCAGACTGAAGAGGACACATTTCTCCCTGTGTGAATTTCCAGAGGGGTCTGTGGGGCAGGCAACAGCCAGCAGACTCGTGGAATAACAAGAACTGTCCAGCTCAGCTGTTGGCTGCACAGCACTGAGTTCAGGCCTAAAAATAGGAGGATGTCTGACCCTGAAGTGAAGGATTTTCACTTGAAACCCAGCCTGGCACCTGCCCAGGGTGACATCATCCAGAGGGGAAGTTGGAAAAGCTTCCAAACTGGTTTCTTTCTGTGGAGAAGTGCTAAATGCATGTGTCAGCAGATAATCAAGCAGCACATTTGCTGTGGCCATGAATCAGGGCAGAGAGGGAATGGGGAAGGAAGGACCTGAAGGGGGAGGAGCAGGATTGGAGCTGCATGTTGGAAAGGAGTTTTGGGAGTGTTGTGTGTGTATAACTCGAGGATGGATGATGAGGTCCCATGAGTCTGTCCTGTAAAGATGACATTTTTCTTTCCTTTGAAGTGTGCTAGAAGTCACTGTGCTGCACTCAAGGTTCTGACTATGAACCCACCCAGTGGTATCCGGTGATATTGGCCACAGCAGTGGTTTGAGTCTGCAGGTTTTGGACTTGCAAGAGCATGGATACAGCTTGTGGTGGCCATGGAAGCACCTGAGATGGCCAGGGACTGACTGACTGACTCCCTTGGTTTTGGCTCTCTGATATTTGAAGCAGCTTTTCCCAGGCTGACCTTCAGGGATTTGCTCCAAATCTGTGCTCATGTGGCATGGATGACCTTGCTGTTGTTGTTCTATGCTTGAACACAGTTCCTCATGCTTCTATGCTAAGCTGCTTTTTCTTCTTTAAAAGTGACAGTATGCATAAAATGCGGTGGCAGCTTTCCCCTGAAACTTGACGTCTTTTCCCTCTGGATGCTGCCAGGCAGCTCCTGTGCTCTTCCTCTAACGAGGACACCTTTCCCTCAGTGTTGATGAGCACATGCTGAAATTTGTAGCCCTTTTCGCATCATGAAAGATGAGTGTGATACGAGGAGTCTCCTTTATCTGTTTTCCTTCTGCCTTTTAAGTTCTCATTATGTATTTATAATGCTTTTACAGCAAGGATGCCTGGAGCACCACCCTGGGCACTGTTTGGTCTCTGGGTCCCCAGTGAAGCTGAAAAAGCTGCTGCTGCTGTGTAAACACTGTCAAGAACTGATTTCATGTGTGCTGCTGGGCATTTTCACCCAACTCTGATAATGAAAAAAAGGAAAGAGTTTTACCTTCTCAACGTAGACATCTGATAGGAAACCAATTTATTGGTTAGAGACTGAGAATAGGCTTCAGGCATGGCAGCCCTTCCTTCTTGAGGTTTTAGTACCTTTAGATCATCACAACAGTGAAACTTCTCCTGCAGACAAGCTGCTTTGTAGGCAGCAACGGGCACAGATGAGCTACTTCTCACTTTGTCAGCCTTTGGTAGGATTTGTCTGAGTAAGCACGAGGATATTTCTGGTTGTCTGCTGGGAAATGACGTGGCTGCCGTTGCAAAGGTGCTACGTTGGCATTGGCTGAGCCTGTGGCAGGCAGATGATAGCCCAGGCAGGGTCAGGAATTTACTTCCCATGCCAGCATCAAGTCCATGGCCCAGACAGGAACTTGAACAGTTTTTCCATGGTTTACCTCTTTTTTTTGCATGAAAGCTTGAAGCCTCCCTGACCCAGGGACAAATCTCTACTTGCAGCCAGCCTGTGAAACCTCTTAGCTTTTGATCCCTGGCACTCTTTCTGAGGTACAGCCCAACTGGAGCAGCTGGGTGAGTGGCAGGGGCCTGAACCTGAGCAGCTGGGATAAATCTGGTACTCCAGGAGTGAATGCCAGTCCTGCTGCAGCTCCAGCACAGACCCTTCATTTCATGGAGCATTAGTGGAGCTGACAGACGTGAGAGTGAGCACACACACTGCATGAGCCAGCTCCCATTCTTGCAGATGGAGCACTTTTATTTTTCCTTGCTGGTTGAGATGTTCTAGCAAACACTCGGCTTCCTTGTCATCTTTAAACTATGTGGAGAGGTGGGGAGTTGCCTTTTACCCAAGCAAATGGACTTCTGCTTTGAAAAGTTCCTTCCTGCAGTTTTTGGCATGACTGATCACTCTGTTCTCAACAGAGCCCCTGAGCTTCATGATACAGTAGTTTTGTACAAAGCTGTATTTTTAAGTGCATAAGCTTTTAGAGCTCTTTGAAAACACATCCCTGGATGTCTGTCCTGTGGTTTTAAGGGAGATTTGGAGATGGGGGTTGCACAGGAGGGTTCTGGGATTGTGAGACAGTGGCCAGAGGCGCTGGCAGACGCACGGCGCTGGCCAGTGCTGCTGCACGTAGCACAAGTTGTCAAATAACATTCAGATAAAAATACTGCATATTAAAAGACCATTACAGCATGAATTGAGCCATGTTGTGCATTTACTCTGAGGAGGAGTGCTTGATGAAACACTTGCATCCCCCTCCCTACGCTGAATCCTCATCTCCCCATTGCACACTTGTGGGGGGACTCACAGAGCAACACTTTCCCCTTTCCAGTCGTCTGTATTTTTCTGCCATGTTTTTAAATACAAACATTAATGCATTTATTTTTGGAGCAGAGCTCTGAAATCCTTCCCTGTGCACACAGGGCCAAGAGGCACAGCTCAAAGCTGGCACTGGCCACAGGGTTGGGTGCTCACGTGCTCCGTTTGAAAGGACTCGAGCATTTTGTGCAAGCATATGTTGGAAATGCCACTCGTGACCGCCTCAGGGGCATCGTGTGGGCTCAGCCCTGCTGCAGATGGACTCCCAGATGGCCCTGGGCAGGCACTCAGAAAATCCCAGTGCCCTGAGGAAAGCCTGGGAATCACAGAGAGGAACAGTGTGGCGGGGCAGAGGGAGAATCTGCTCCTCTGCGGGGCAGCACTGACCTTTCTCATCATAAAAGCAACTCTGTCTCCCTCCATCAGTGCATCAGTCAGAGGTGCTGATCTACTCTGGGGGCTCAGAGGCTCTGCTGAGGTGGCTCTTCCCGGTGTCCTGGCTCCTGGGAGAGAAGTGAGAGGACAGATTTTGGCAGAGGATGTGGAGGCCAGCTCCTGTTCATACAAAGTGGGTACAAAGCCCTCAATGGAAAGGGAAAATAGAAAAAAAAAAAAAAACCTGTCTGCATTTCAATCAGCCTAATTAAAGTGGCGTTTTGCAGGGGCTGGCAGGCCCGAAGTGATTTGTGCAATTAAAGCCTTTTGTGTTTGTCTGATGGGGTTTTTTCTTACCTCACTCGTTTATGGGACTATCTCCTGTGTGTAATCTGTGGTTTTAAGGGCCAAAATAAGGAGCTGGATCCTCATCTGCTCTAAGGAGTGGAGTAAAAGGGAAGAGCTCTACTGATTTACACCTGTGGTGCTCTGGATGCCTGGAAATAGCTTAGCAAGTGTAAAAGGGAAAAAAAAAAGGTTTCTCCATCCATCTGGAACACATTGCATCCGTCAGGGGAAGGAGAGGCATTTGTGAGAGTGAACGCTTCATTTATCAGTGTATGAGCTATTGAAAAGCCTGCATGTAGCTGGGATAATTATAACCCAGATTAGTCTTCTTGGAATGGAAAAGCAACGACAATGCTAATTTTACCAAATCCTCTGAAATTTATTGCCTGTTTGTTTAACACCCCAGACCCTTTCCTAGGGCAGGGGATCCGATGGATTTATGGAGGTGCAGTTTGGTGATCTGAACACTTGGGAGTTCATCTGCGTGGCCCCTGGGCTGCTCTGGTTGTTTTCACTGTCACCACTTGGAGGCCGTGGGAGCTGGGGATGCAGATGGGAGCACAGGGGAGGTGTCACAGGCCAAACATCAGCTGGAGCCACTCAAAATATTCTCCTTCCACTGCACTCTGCAGGTGAGGAGGACCTGGCCAGCTTCAGCTGTGGGTGGGAAGGGAAGCTTCCCTGTTGGGAAAGGAACAAAGCTCCTTCCTTCCCCTCTTCAGGACTTGGCCATTTTTGTGTCACGAATATTTGGCTTGCTTTTTTTCGTGCACGTTTTTCCTATCCCTGGAAGTGTCCAAGGCCAGGCTGAATGGAGTTTGGAGCAACCTGGTCTAGTGGAAGGTGTCCCTGCTGATGTCTGGGATTGGGACTGGTTTTTAAAGTCTTTTCCAACCCAAACCATTCCATGATTCTCTGTAAGGAGAGGCAAGATGTATTCAGAAATTCCCCATGCAGGGAAGGTCAGAGTATGAAATACTTGGAGCTATTTGGAGCTGACTGCAGTTACCCTGTGCCAAGCCATGGGTATCACCTGTCCCTCATAGAGTCACATCCAAACTGAAAACCCCTGCTAGATGCAGGAATAGCAGCACAAGAGTGAAAATCCCTTTGGGACAAAACAGGCTTTGGTAAAGAACAGAGGTTCTTTGGTAAAGAACAGAATCTGTGAAAAGGCAAGTAACAGAGCAGAGCTCTGGACCTGGAAGCTTCATTTGCTGCCATCGTTTAATAATAGAGGAAAATATCTGGGCTGGGTTTTAATAGTTGTTTCTGGTCTTCTTTGTAATAAGTTCATAACTTTTAGGCTTGTCTGCATTTGTGGCTTTATGAGCTGTGCTGCCTTTTGGCTGAATATTTACTCTTTTCTTACCACAGAAGTGTCTTTTCAGTGCAGCAGGAGCTGAAACACAGAGTCTTGATTTCCTGTTCAAATCTAAAGCAGTTTGGGATTTTAGAGTTTTTGCAAGCACTCACAAAACCCCAAACAACAAACCCTGAGAGATGAAAATGGTTATCCAAAGAAGACAGAAGGAAAATTTCCTTTGCCTCCCTCCAAGTGAGGGGTTTAGTCCGAGGGGTTTGGTAGCACTTTACACCTTCATGCTTCAAGACATGAGCCAAATTCTCCCTAATAAAATACAAAGGGCCTTTTTCCTTCAGGGCACAAATTCTGGTGTAAAATCTCTCACATTTTCCTAAACCATTGTCAGAAACTGGCCGCTGTTGGAAGTGGAATGCACAGTTAGCTCAGGCTGCCTCTCTGAACTGGTGTGGAGGCTTCTTCCTGCTGCACCTTCCATGGGAGCACACAGAGGGGGCCTTGTCACCAGTATTGTCACCAGTATTGCTGTGTTGTCACTGAGAAGGCCACCAGCTCAGATAGGACAGGTGATCAGGGAGACAGGAAGGGTTGGGATGTGTTTGGGGGTGTATCAGGAGGCTTCAATTGTTGCCAGAACAGCATAGAAGAGTCAGTAACAATTTCACATCATGGCTGTCACTGGTTGTAAGGTGTTTCAGTGTCTTTTTTGTGTTTTATCTCAAGGTCATAAGTACATAATAGTTTAGAAAGGCATTATCTCAAATTCCTTAGATGATTAGTGCTGATATATTGATTACATGATGTGGATTTATTGATTTTCTATATTCATAGCCACTTTTTATATACTTTAACATCTCTTTTGTAATTATCCAAAAGACATGTGTCATTTCTCAACTGGACAATTTATCCTTAAAAGGCCTTGTAAAGAGATACATAGAGACCCATTTTTAGTTTGTTAGCTAGAAGTGCTGTGGAACTCACAGTTTGTGAGACTATCATATAGATAAGAATTAATAAACATCTGAGTCTGAACACAGTCTTGAGCATTTAATCCTGACTGTAGCAGAAAAGAAGATAAAAAGCAACAGAGCATCTTCACAGTCCTGTGCTCCCAGCTCCTGTGCTGCCTGGGCAAACCAGGAAAATCAAAAACATCCCTCAGTCCCCTCTGTGCTGCTGGCTTTGTGCCCTTCTGCCCTCCTTCCCTGACCACCTCCTGCACAGGGTGACATTGCTGAGGAGGGGCTCCCCTTGCTGATGCCTGAGCTGGTCCCACTCAGCTGGTCCTCCCTTTTGGAGGGGGTGGGGACACTTCCACAGGCATCGCTTCCCAGGAAAAGCCAGGCTCTTCTCAGAAAACAGGACAGGCTGTGCTCACCTTGCTGGCTTCACCTGGGCAGTTTGGCTGTACTGCAAACTCTTGGGAAAGGTGCAGGGAGACTTTTGGGGGAAGAGCAAACCAAGGCATTGCTGGGCTCTGTAGGTGGAGGGGAATCCAGAGCTGGAAGCAGAGCTCTGGCCCTGCTCTGAGCCAAACCCCTACACACACACACACAGAGAGCCAGGTAGGTTTTATCCAAGAGAGCAACACTCAAGGAAAAACAGACAGAAAAAGCTGCAGTGCTTGTTCCAGCTCACGTGTTTTCCAAAGGGAGAATTCCACAGTCGTGGGGAGGGGCTGGAGACAAACCCCATCCCTCAGCCCCTGGCACAGCATCGTGGCCATGCTGTCCTGACAGAATTACAAACTCACCCATCCCAGGTGGCCATCCTTGGGAAAGAGGCTGATTGCCAAGTAAATCCAGGAGCTGCTGCCTTTATAGGGAGCTCCTAGAGGATTGACAAGGCAGTAAAACAACAGTTTTCTATAGCAATTGCTCTGTGGGGAATTTGGTCAGATCGCTGCATTGCAAATGTACAGAACAGCCTGCCTGTAGAAATCCTTGAGAGTGTGATAGGATTTAATCAATCCCATTTGTTTGGATGGAGAGGCAGCCCAGATCTCCGTGGCAGATGCCCAGGAAATGCTGGAGGCAGCAAAACCTGTTAAACAGGGCTATGTGTGGCCCTGTGAACAGAATACAACGAATTTGCCTTTTTTTTTTAACTCCATCAACCCCTCCCCTTATTACACCTCCAGCCTTCACTCGTCCTGTCATTTTCCTCATTTTTTCCCTTCTCTCTTTGCCTCAGATTCCTGTTTTTATTTATTTGTTTCTTTATTTATGAAGTGTGCTTTGATTCCCTCTTATGCTTCCCTCTGTGCTGGGAGGCCATGGGAGGCAATTGGATGGGATGTTCTGCAGCCCTGCTCTCTGTGGGACACAGGATGAACGTGCTGGGGGTCCTGCTGGGTTCCCAGGGGTGCTGTGCTCTGTGACCTCCCTTCAGGAGAACGTGACATGCTGCAGAATGAGCCCCCCCACCACCAATGGGCTGGGTCCTGTCCTTGGAGTTGCACCAGTTCCACACAAATCCCAAATATCCTGACTATCTGTGTTGTTTTAAAGGGCTTTTATTTCCAGATAAGTGGCTTTCTCAGGCTTGTTTTTCATTCCCTTCGAAAACTCTCAGTTCTGCTGCTTGTCCAAGCTGTGCACAAGCAACAAACAGTGATAAAGAACAACCTATTGGCACGGGAATGCAGGGGCCAGCTGGTTGGACTGTATTTATTGGACTGGAGATACTGGCAGCATGGAATTATGAAGATCTGCTGCTAGTTTAGGCTTGTCCTCTATCTGGTTGGGCCAGCTGTCCTTTCAAATAACAGGGAAGTTTCGTGTAGTTACGGGAGAAAAGTTTCTTCTCTGGTTTGAGTTTCCTCACTGATTGCACGTTATTTGCCACCACCTTTATTTCTTCCCCATGGCAGCCAACTCTTTCCCTCCCTTTGTTTCCTGGAGCTTTTGCACAACAAAATGAAAGAGGACCTTTCCAAGGGCCCAGCACTGTTGTAAAGCCACAGGAGGGCTGGGCACGGGGCTGATACTCCCTGGAGCTGCCAGGTGTATGAAGGAGCCAGGCCACGTGGCTGTCTCTATGTTGTCAAGCTTGTTTTGGGAGGTAGTGTGGGAGAAATGTCCTTTATCCTGAGATTGCTGGGTCTGCCATCCAAGGGGACACCCGTCAGCAATTTCCTATCTGCAAATCGTAATTACTAGGACAGGGAAAAAAACAACCCTGGGCCAGTCTTGGTTTTACCTGCTGTGGTTCTTAGAGAAAAGGCACAACCTCCCAGAAATAATCACCCCAGGAAGTGAAATATGGCATTTAACATCTTTCTAAAAGAGCTAGGATTCAAAAAGCACCCAAGTGGTGTCTCTTTGCCTTGCAGAGTGTCTGCATAAAGCAAAACCTGGTGATTTTGGTGCTGTCAGAGGGGGAGCAGCACCAGCACAGTGAGATAAGCAGAGATCTGAGCCTTGCTTTTCCTGTCATAAGCTGGTCTGGTGCACTGAAAGGCACATGAGGGAGGAGGAGGAGGAGGACTTAGTTGGTGCTGTGCAGTCACTTGATGAAGATTGGCCCATCCTCATGGGAGAATCCCAGAGATTTCTGACAAACCATCCGAATCTTGCTTCTCCTGTCATTTACAGGCAACAGCCCAGTGTGATTTCAATCTGGTAGTACCTGCACTGGGCTGTAGCTGGAAATGGAGGAAGCTCTTCCTCCTTCACAGAGCTGCTGTGTCCCTCCTCTCCACTCCCAGGAGTGCCATGATCTCCTGTAGATCGAACCTTGCAGCATTCCTTGGGCTCTGCCTCCCTTCCAGTTTTTCCTGGACATCTGTAGGCTCACAAGACCAGCACACTTGGAGTGGAAATCCTCTGAAAACTTGAGCTGCTGGAAGTCTCACTGCACCCACACTGCTGCTGCAGAGCATCACTTTGGCCTGGCAGCCTTTCCAAGCCTGTATCCCACTTGCAGCATCCAACTTCACATGGGAACAAGCCCTCATTTTGTGGTCTCCAGCAGAGCAGCAGGTCCCAGGCCCTGCAGCCACCATTCCAGTAGATGGCATCAAAGACAGCTCGTTCCTCTGCTGGATCTGGCTCCAAGGGCTCTTTTCCCACAGTTCCACTCCCCACAGTCCCATTTCCCAACAACTCTGGAGCAGATATTCCTGTAAATAAAGCAAGCTCCTTATAAAAAGTAACCTGTGAGACTGGGTGCAGTAGGGACTGGGTGCTTTCTGCTCACCTTTGGCCATTCAGCCACAATCTCACCTGAAAAATGCATTGAAAAATTAATTACAGACCTTCAGGTGCAGGTTTTGATGTCTGAATTTAGTTTACTTTATATTCATGTGTGTAATATTTGCATATGCAGTGTCCTGCATGGTAGGGAGATTAAATCTTCCTTTTTCTTTATTCATTTATAAACTGTGAAGAGACCTTGTCATTGCTGGAGGTCATTGATCTACCAGCCATGAAGAAATCCCTCTTCTGTAGGATTTCCCACGGCCAGCAGGTCTAGCACACCACCAGACTTCAGCTGACACATCACATTGGAAATTCCAATCACTGCCACATCACGTCTTTAAAACTTGATCACTGACTCACCATCATTTCTGATCTCTTTGGGAGTATTCCAAAATCAGGCAGAAGGAGGTCAGGAGTAGTGAGTACAGGAGGAGGGAATATCAGTGTAGTTTTTACTTTTAAACTTAGACCCCTGTGATTTTCAAATGTAACGATTGTAACATACCTTGCCCTTGGGAACTGTATTGCAGCTGCCTCCCAGTGCTTGCATTAGCCAGTAGACTTAGCAGGATTTTATGGATCTATTTTCAATTAAAAGGAAAGAGCTGGAAATTCTTCCCACTGGGTTTGTTTTGTGCTCTATTTGTAAGTTCAAAAAGAAAAAAAAAAATACCTTTCCTTCTTTACTAGGTTGTAGATCCCATATATACTTTGGACTGTACTCTTCAGTCTTCACCTGCACAAGCTGACTTTGGCTTCTTCAGGCTGGGATCAGCAGGATTTGGGCTGTTGGGTGAGGTTTGAGGGGGGCAAAGCATGACAGGCACATGGCAGTGTCCATGGCCTGGAGGTCCTGCTGGGAAAGTCTGTGAAATTGCAGGAATTGCAGGATAGCTGGTCTGTCCCAGGCAGATTTTTGGTATTTTCTGTGCTCAGAGCAAGACCACCACAAAAATCTTGTGTGACAGAGAGATGTGACACAGAGCTCTGCTGGAGCTCCAGGAGAAAAGCAAATCAGCATAATGCATTTGTTTAATGGATTAGATCTGAAAACGGGATTAAGCCCTCCTGAGGGCTTTGAGGTGGCAAACAGAAGGCTCAGCTGGGCCAGTGGATGCTCCTGTGGTCCCACTGCAGTGCTGAGGGTGGTGTTGGCACTGGTGGCACATTTCAGTGGGTGCTGGTTCTTTGGTGGACCCCTGGGGCTGCAAGGGGCTGTCAGGCTGATGCCCACCAGGGCCAGGGCCAGCTGGGAGCCTCCAGGTGTGCCCCTGGTCACTACCTCAGGTGGGAACAGCATCCTCCAAGATGAGCAGTCCATCAGTGCTGCTCCTAAAACATCCCTGCTGCAGAGTGGTGAAGGAGAGAATCATTGCAGATTTAGCACCTGGCTTTTAAGGCACAAACTTAGCCCAGAATGCTGGCAAATTTTCCAATACCAGCAGCTAAATCCTTTCACAGGGTGAAGCTGGGCTTTGTTTTCCAGGTGGGATGTTCCACTGTGCTGCCCAGTGCCAGGGAAAAGATTCCTTTCCAGGAAAAATAATGAAAGATGCCAGTCACTTTGTTCCTGGTTATCCTGCTCCCTGGGAATGAGTGAGCAGAGCCTGAGGAACAGGCATTATGGGGAGAAGAGGGATTAAAGGAATGAAGCTGAAAGAAAACCAACTCGATGCTTTGCAGGAAGGAATCACAGTGCCTGGGGCCGTTCAGGTGTTACAAGAGCTGGAAAGCTGAGAAGAGTGAAAGGGGAGGGAGGAGGGACCTCTCCAGGTGACACTTTATAACTTAGAGATTTGTCAGGCACCTGAAGTCTACAAAAATCACAGTATTAGTAATTTTGCTGAGAAGGGACAGGTGGGTGTGTTCTCAGAATGCTGCTGTGCAATGGCAAACCCTCTGTCCCAAGATATTCCTCCTCATTTGTAGTTTCAGGAAGGGTTACACAATAAAACACCTCTCTCAGCAATATCTGGGGGCTTCATCCCAGGGATCAGTCCACAGCCCTTGGCTCTCACATGCAGTCTCAGGAGACAGGGAGAGTTTGGCTTTGCCTGCACTGAGGAATGAAGGAACAAATAATTAATTCTTCCTGGCCTATGCAATTCACCATTTATAGCTGTGCAACAAAATCCTGCATTCTGGTTTTCAGAGAGCTGAGGGCTGTTGGGGATGGGGAGAGGGAGATCCTCTCCATCCCTGCTTGGGGAGCCTTGTCCCAAACATGGGGCAAAGTCTGATGGGAAAAGATAAAAGGAGCCTGTGCTCTACAAAAAACAGGTGGAAGTTGTCCAACAGCAGCTCCAATTTGCTTTATCCTTGTCTAGTTTCCACATTGTTCCCAGATACATGTATATCCTCAGCTTCACAGATCTGGCCATTGGTTTTGGGGAAGTCTGGAAAATTCATCTGCTTGTTTCAGCAAAGGCAGCACATTTCCTGCCTGGGATGCTGGGCATTAAGAAGATGCTGCTTTTCAGCCTGATTTGAGCAATCTCCTTTCCATTTCAGATCTTGCAGACATTTCTATGAAGGTTTCCTCTGTAGTCGTGCCAGGGAGTGCAGTGAGGGGCAGGTGATGATTCAGAGCCAGATGGTTCCTGGTGGGGTGTCAGGAGCACAAGGACACATGAGGACAGAGCACAGGAGCCCAGGCACAGCAGGCAGCCAGCACAACCTGTCAGCAGATGTTGGGGAGCTGACCTGGCCCTACAGCTCCACTTTCCACCAGAACACCACCATGGAACTGGCCAAGATCTGACCATGCCATCCTGGCCTGGGCCAGCCCACCACCAGGCCTGTGCAGCCCACCCCAAGCTAAGCTGCTTGGGGAATAATGGGTGTCTCTGTGGGGTTTGGGGTTTTGGAGCCAGCTTCTGTCTGTCCTAAACAACCTCTCCAAACTGAGTTTAGCTGGTCATGAGTTAGGGACACAAAACACAGAGCTTGAGATTATTCATCATAAGGGAGAAAGGCCTCACTCTCCTCATCACCTGCTGTGAAGGACAGGCACACAACTAGAAGTTTTCTGTAAATGCTAATTAAAATGGACTTAGCTAATGACTGATTGGTCTTTTGATTGCATTAAGATTCTAAGTGTAATGAACTTAACTGAAGTATGGATTACAATCTTGTTCTAATTAAAACAAAAACGTGTAACACATATTAGCACATATCAGAAAGAGTTTTAATGGCTGTTTGGGATCAAACTGTTGAAAATATTAATGTGTTGTCTAAAGCCTGCAGCACTTAATTAGATTAGTGGAATTCAGGTTACTTCAAAGGATGCATCCAGATACGATTTTCTTGTGCTCTCAGAAACAGAGGGAATATAGATCTGGATTGTTACTTCCATGCTACCCCTCCTTTGCTCTCCAGTTCTGAATCCTGGCTTCCTCAGTCCCCTCCAACCCTGTGGAATGTTTGTAATTCTGAACCTTTTCCATATCTAATTGCTGAGCAAGAGGTGCCATTTTTTTGCCTTGCTTTGGGCACAAACAGTAGAGCCAGGGTGTTGTTGTTACCTTGCAGTAATAGATGGACAGAGATTAAACAACACACTTTGCTGCCAGCAGCCACAGGGAAAAGGTGTTCAGTGTTGGTACAGCAGCAGTGGCCAGGGAAAGCTGTGATCAGAAAAGTGAAGCAGAGCTCAAGTTGAAATGTCAGGAATCCAGGGGATCAGGAAAGGCTCACAGCTCTTGTCTGGGCTGTGCTGCAGCTCTGCCTCTGCAGCTCAAGAGGAACTGACCTACTTTAATCCAACTTTTTAATGCCAGATGAAGAAGGGATTGCAAACAGGGTGTTCTCCCTGGAAAGCACTGGACTTAATTTCTTCCACTCTTTTGGCAGCACCTATTTCTGCACTTCTTTAAGACAAAACAAACACAAAGCCCTTTCTTTTTCTCTGGATGCTGCCTGGGGCAGGAGAAAGCCATTTGCTGTAGGTGGTGTCTCCACCCAGCTCCTACCAGAAGGGACACGCTTGCAAAGTCAAAAAGTCACTGCTTCTGAGGCCTCTCCAACCACCAAAAAAAGTATTTTTGAATATCTTGTGATCCCTTTGCTCCCAGCTCTGACCTTCAGCTGTCTTCAGTAACCCTTCCTGTTTCTAAATGGCCTGGAGGTCCCTGGGAGGGCACAGGAGAAATGCAAACTCACCTCTGAAGAGGAACAGGATCCCAAAACTACCAGTGGGACATGGGCAGTTAAGGCATTGACAAGCTCGTGCATCATTTCTGTGGATTTGGTGTCAGGGCTTGATTTTTGAGGAACAGCCCAGCAGGTGTCAATGTTCCAGGTGCCCCCAGTATGGTCAGGTCAGACTGGCAGGTCAGAAGCTGGTGGAAGGGATCTGCTCTTTAACCTGGCTTCCCCCCAAAAGACAGACAGATCTGTGGGGAGAACTGGGAATGTGCAGCTCCCTTGTGCTCTCCTGGCCATGAGGAGCAGGGAAGAGACTCTGTAAGAGCAGCAGTTGCTCAAGGGCAGGGCTGGGAAGGAAAATGTGTGAGCTCAGGAAGAGCGTGTGGTTATGAGTCAGGGTGTCACCGAGCAGCTTGTGAGGTGACACTTAGACCAGTCTGAACTAAAGCTTCCTGTGCTCAGAGCATCTCATCTGGGTCACACTTGGAGCAAACCAAGCTCAGCACAGCCACACAGCAGCACCTCACACCATCTCAGGACTGAGCTGTGAGACTTCTTGCAGCAAGTCTGACAGTGCAAACCCTTCTGACCTTGGTGCCACAGCTCCTCTAGGGACACATCTGTAACTGGGGCCACACAGTTCCCCCAGACTGTGACACAGCAGCATATCAATGTTTTTATGGCAACTCTGGTCACCTCTCTCTACCCAAATCACTGCCTGGCTGGTAAGTCTGGGATCATCCCAATCCCCCCCTGACACCAGTCCACAGCTGCTGAGCCTTGCCATGGCAGTGGCATGACATCTGTGAGTTCTGCAGTTCCAGGATAATCTCATTTTAGAGATCATCTGGCCATGGTTAACTGGCCATGTTAACCCAGTCAGTAGCTGGTGTTTACTCAGTTTATCAAGTTCTTGACTCTGCAGGCCTGGGTGTGCCCTGCACTGATAGAGGGAGGAGATTTTACACTAGAATTTGGAGGTTGTTTTAGCAATCCTGCTTGCCTGATGTCCTAGTCTGTGGTATGAGTTTACAAGCAAGGCAGAGAGACTTTGAGCCCAATGAGGGCTGAATTACAACCATCACCTCTGCCAAGAGAGGTACCCAACCCACTGAGCAGAGAGGAGGAGTAGCAGTGAGTGAGTAAACCTAATTATGTGCCAAAGAGGTTGCCAGGAGCTGGAGGGACAGAAGATGCTGTAAGGTGAACTCATTAGCATTAGATAATGTCACTCCAGTGGCAGCACAGAGAGGAGAGAGCCTAAAGCCAGAAGAGGCCATGTCCAAACAGCTCAACACCCTGAAATAAAGGCAAGTTAAGGAGAAGAATGGGGCAAGGCTGCCCAGGGCAGTGGTGGGGTCACCATCTTTGGAGGGATTTAAAAGATGTTCAGGGCGGGCTTGGCACTGCTGGGGCTGGACTCTTTGAGGTCTTTTTCAACCTAAAAATGCTTCTGTGATTCTAACGTGATTCAATCTAATTCAAGATAAAGGCAGGACTTTGGGAAGCCTCAAATGCATGTGAGTCTGTATCTGGCAAACATGGCCATATAACCCTGGGGAGAACTGGGGAAGTTAACAGGCACCTGAGAGCAGCAGGACACTGCAGCTGAACAGCCTGGATGCAATTTACTGAGAAAACTCCAGCTCTGTGTTCCTCCAAAAGCCACAGATTTTGCTCCTGAGGTTTCTGTGCCAATAATCCCGTTAGCGACAGGATTTACATGTTCAGATGAGGAGAGGTAAAGCAGGGTTAAAAAAAAAAGATACCACAGATGCTACTTCATCAGCCCCAGCTAATTTTCATGCAATTCTGGTTTCAGATAAAGAGCTTTCCCCGGGTTTTTGTAGGAGAACAGCAATGCAGGCTATTCAAAGGGTGATAATACATGGCTCTCGTGGCTAAAGCCTCCTGCTTTCTGAACACACATCCTCAAGGAGCACAGCAGGGAGCAGGGATGTGCCTTCAGCACACTGCTGCCAGACTCAATCTCTTCCAGTCTTTTGCTCCACTCCAGCTTCGGGGCAGACAATGGGAGAAAAATTATTTTGAGTGAAGCCCTTGCTCACTAATTGCAATTTGTCCTGAGAACCAAGCAGGAACAGGCAAATTTATTTGGTGTTATGGCTGTTTCAGGGAGTTATGGTGAACACTGAACCCTGCAAAGATTCAGGAAGGGGCAAGATTAAGGCTTTGTTAAAGCAGAATAAATTCATTAGAGTTCCACTGAAAACAGAGAGGCTGAGTAACATCTTCGAGTGTTTAACAGAACTGCAGCCAACCACGTATGGCTGTTTTCACAGATCCACAAACTAGATATTATAAAGAAGGAAAAGAAAAATAAAACAAAGGAAATCCACTTTAGCTGAGAAACTGAACCTGGACACATGTGCAGACCCAAAAGAACAAGAGGCACTTTACAAAGCTAAATGAGCTTGTCCCAACTCTTGTTCCCAAGAGTGTCAAGTGTGATCATCTGCAAAACAGGAACACCAGCCAATGTTTCCTTTAGTAAAAGAGTGAAATGAAATGCTGGTTTTGAAAAGTTTACATAAAGTTAAGTGAGCAGGATAATCCCAGCCTCTTAGAACAAACCTCTCACTCTTGATAATGTAGGCAAGAAGGGAGGTGTGAGCAGAGCTCTCTCCTCGTGTGTCCTGTATTGTGTGTCCCTAACTCATGACCAGCTGAAGTCCTTTTGTAGAGTTTGGTTAGGAAAGACAGCAGCAGGCCCCAAAAACCCCACGGTACCACCCATCCTCTCCTCAAATAGCTGGCTCAGCTGGATGGAGATGCACAGGCCTCGTGGTGGGCTGGATCAGCTGAGGTCTGTCCAGTTTTACATGGTGTTGTTTTGGTGGAAAGTGGAACTGTAGGGCCTGTCCAGCTCCCCCACATCTGCTGACAGGTTATTCTGGCCTTCTGCTGTGCCTGGGCTCCTGTGGCATCCTTTGTCTCCATTATCACCCCAATCCAGGTGGGATTTCCCTGCCTGTGTGCAGCTCCAGGGACAGCCATGGTGAGTAAACCATGGGGAGCCACAGCAATGGGCACTGTCCTCCCTCACAGGATAGTTTGGGTTGGAAAGGACCTTCAAGATGATCCAATTCCACACCTGCCATAGGCCAGGCTGGCTGTGCCAGGGGACCCTGGGCTGTGGGAGGGCAGGTCCAGGCAGCCACAGCCAGCAGGGCCATGGAAGCTGAGGAAGGCAGCACTGGCTGCTGGCCGAGCCGTGGCAGCAAGCTGTGCCTTTCTGCACTGGCAGCCCCAAGATCTTCTCCAAAGCTGCTTGTCTGCAGATAATGATGAATAGTCCCTTTATGCACAGTAACTGAGCAGAACTGGTGTCGCCTCCCTGAGAAAAATCAGCAACCCTCCTTGAAGGGGTGGAATTATGCTCCTTTGGCCATACACAGGCCGCATAATTCGCTGTAATTTTATTATCTCTGTGCACTCAGAACTACACCACATGGCTCTTCTGTAAGTGGTGAAGGTAAGAGGCTACACCAGCATGAATTTTCTTTAATAAGATTACACCATGATAATAGGCTCTTAGAATAATTCAGCTTCTAATGATTTTGTTCTTCCTTGCTTCCACATGATCAAGGGCAATATGCATTAAAGTTGCAGAGGCTTTCTTAATTATGGAGTAGTAAGTATATGTTTTATCTTTCAGCTGTAATAATCAAAGGAAAATTTTGTTTTTGTGGGAAAAACTTACTTGATGCTGCCATTTTCAAGGCTCACTGTTTAAGCCTGTGCAGGCCTATGATCAAATTTCTGCAATATAGTGGTGGTGCTTTTGTGGGAAAAATCCAAGTGTTGAAACACAATGCAGGCAACCAAGCTGTCTGGAAGGGGATCAACCTTGTAATACTTTAATCTGATTAAAAAAGAAAAAGAAGTAGTAGTAAAAATTATAAATTATTTCTTCATGCAGATGAGTTGCCTAACATCAGGCATTCAAATTAGGAAAGGTTGGCTCAACTCCTCCGGGGCCTCAGTTTCCCTTTCAGTAAAACAAATGAAAGAGTCATTGGCACTTTCAGACCTGCCTCGGTGGGTCATCCCAGCCAGTTTGTGTTGCACCACGAGAGCACCGAGAGATTTGGTTCCCTAATGTTTGTAAAACTCTCCAAGATCTTTCAAGAAGCACTGCAGAGCCTTATTTTAACATTCCCAGAGGCAGCCTGTCACCTGGATTATACCCAGTCCTTGGAGAGAATGATTTTATCCACGATCCCACCCGGCACTGAAAGCTTCCAGCCCTCCACGGTGGAGCTGGCGTGACCTTCAGTGCTATCTGAACCTGCCCTGCCATGTGCCAACCTCTCTCCAATCTCTGCTCTTCTGGACAAAATATGGGTTAACGTGGCCTGCTCTGAACAATAACTCCTCAGTTAAATTCATATCAGCATCATTCCTGACACAAGTGGGGAGGGTGGAGGCCCAGAGGCACACATCTATTAATCAGGGCTGGGTGTCACTTTGCAATTCAGAGATGGTTTGTGTGGAAGGAAACTGAGCTCTGCAATGAAAGAGTTTTGAGGTCTGCTCTGAAAAGACCTGTCACCACTCGTGATGTGCTTCCCCACCCCAAGGCTAGGTCTTTGTGGCTTACAAGAGGGCAGAATTCACACCAGCTGGTAAATTCTGGTGAAATTTGGCCCTTCTTCAAGGACCTCTCTGGATCCACCTGGGGAAGGAGGGAGACAGATGTCCCTGCATCTCTCAAAGCTTTGGAGTAACATAAAGAATGAGGATTTGCAGCAGATGGGGCTTGGACTGGAGTTGTTTGAGCTACGGCTGCTCACCACTTGGGCATGGTGGTTTTCATCTGGGCATTGTGGTTTTCACCTGGGAATAGTAGCTGGAAGCTTAATCCAGGTGAGAGTTTAGGTTCAGGGTTGGAGGGAGAGCACCAGCCTTTCAAGCATTGCCTTGCTCTGCTGGCTGGAAGAAGGCTTGTGTAACCCAGCACTGTGAAAATCATCTGCTCCTGAGCTCTGCCTGCAATGGGTCTCTCCCTCCTTTTCCAGCAGAGGGGAAACAGCAGAATTTTTCCAGCTAGATGAGGCAGTGAAGTTGGGAAATGGGAAAGGATCAGGTGAGTTTTCCTCCGCAGTGGCAAAGGCCTTTCCCCACTGCTGTTAACCAGGAGGATTAAAGAGTGAGTTCCTCAGACACTCCTCAGCTGTCGACCCTGAGCTGAACCCTTGGGTTAGGAGCTGACTTTTCATTTGGGACTGACAGACTTGCAAGCTAAATCAGAGCCCAGATGGCTCAGAAAAGCCCAGAGAGCTCCAACCTGAGAGCAGCTCTTGCCACGCACGTTCCCATGCTCTTTCAACAGGCCGAGGCTGCTGTGCCAAGTGTGATTTCAGAGGAAGCTTGGAAAGAAAGTCCAGCCCCGTCTGTCATCCCTTTTTTCAGAGAACTTCTGGTGCCTTTGCCATGTGCAGAATAGCTGAGAGAAAGGGCTTTTACAAAGCTCGGAGCTGCGCTTCTGTGTGTCCTGCTTCCCTTCTTCCTAAGATGCCTTCTCTTCCTCCATGAGTCACCCCGTGGATGAGAACAAGAGACTTTTTAGGGAAAACGAGACAAAGTATCAGGAGCTGGCTCTTCAGAGCAGCTGTGCCGTGGCCGTTTGTCCGTGGATCTGGAAGCATCTGTCATCTTTAGCCCGGGGAGATCAATCCCAAGGCTGAATTGCTCTGGTGTGTTTGTATGCGTGGCCGCACGCTGTGCCGGGTGGCCGCCTGCCACCCCGAGCCCAAGGTGGATGTGTTTCAGAGGAGTTTGCACGTACAAAAATACTCAGTGCCTGCGGATGAGCTGCAGACTGTGCCAGTCAGGCTGTTCAAACATTTCCTGCAGTTTCCTGCGAGGGCTGGGAGCTCCAGGGCTGAGGGATTTGCCTTGTTAGTGGTAAAACTGTGGCCCAGGAGTCAAACCTGTCCTGCTGTGGGGACACCTGGCCACATCCCAGGGAGGTGTCTCTGCTCTGACATGGGTCTAGAAGGGGCTCTGGGGACCTGGTGACTGCTCTCTGCTCCTCCATGATGTTTTAAGGCTCTAAATACTTCCAAGGTGGCTTTGCAAGTGTCCATCCAGCCTTGTCTCAACACCCGGCTCTGTGTGCCAGGCAAGCACACCTTGGCTCTGAGCAAGCACCCCCGCTGCTGCCTCATGGAGCTGTGAGATGGAAAACTTCTAATTAAAGCCAGATTATTGGTCCTGGCCCTTCTCGTTAGTGTTTTGATTTGGGGTTTTTCTTGTTTAAATCCCTTTAAGATGTCTGGATAGATGGTATCAAGGTTAATTTGTTTGTGATGGAAGAAATGTTTTCACATGGTGGCTAAATGTTCTTGGAAAAGAGCAGAATTAATAGCTGCTCACTTAATCCTGATTAAACTGGCAGCTGGGAGATATTGATCAGTGTGTTCACAGCAAACTATCCCTCTCTAATGCTTGGGGTAAACAAGCCTGGGACTGTGGTTACCTTAACCCTTCCCACATTGGCAGCCCCGCGCACTGGGCAGGATCTGAACCTATGCATCCTCCTGCTCCCCAGCAGAAGGGCTTTGTCTGGGGTTATCTCCCTGGGGTATAGCCAGGCTGGCTTTGCCCCAGAATCTCCTCGGATTGCAGAGCAGTCACCCAGGTCTGGGTGTTCCTGGGGAGCCCTCTCTGCCCTGGACCCTCAGTGGCCCCACTCCTGGCCACTGCTGCAGCTATCAAATGCTTGGAGCAGATCAATGTTCCACAGAATCCAAAAAAGCTGCTCAGGGGCTTAGCAGAAACTGATTTTAGGAGTTTAAATAAAACACAGGGCTTGGCCAGAGCGGGCAGCAGCTTAGACCTGACCCCAGCTTTGCTGATGTTTTTCAATCCTGGTGCTTCCATTGCTGTCGGTAATTTCTGACACAATTTCTGGGGACAGATGGCAGGATAAACCCTTGCTCACCTCTCAGCCCACCTGTTTGATCGTGCTCTCACCCCCAAAGTCATAAACCAGAAGCAACTTTGAGGCTGCCAAGAGAGGGAAGGAGGCTCAACAGCCCCAGCTTTCCTGCTCAGGCTTTATTACTCTCAGCAAAAATGTGTTCCACATTCGTGTCCGTGCATTCTTAATGCAGCCACTGCCAGGCTGGCTCTAAACAACACAAATTGCTCTGTCTTGGCTCTGTCTTCGCTATTCACAAGGTCACTGCATTTTTGCACCTCTGGCTGCTGCACTGTGGTTGGCTTCTTGTTAACACAGAGCAGGTCTGGAAATACCTAGAACTGTCTTCAGCCTCACAGGGAACAAGTGGGACTGTTGGAGTGGATGGAGAGTAACATGACAAGGAACAGCTTTCCAGAGGGCACTTAGAAATGTGCTTTTCTCAGGGAGATGAGTACTGCAGGGGCTCAGTTTTATCCTTGCCAGAAATTCCATTTAGAAGAGCACAATTCCTGTTAGAAGTACCATAACTGCAACGAGTACTGGACCTGGCCCAGAATTAATTCATTGTGGTAGATCTTGGTACTGATCCACTGGTCAGTACTTCTGGAAAAGTTCGTTTTGTGAATGTCAGATAAACTATTTTTCCATGGGGTGAGTAGGAGATGAGGAAGGGAATTGGCCTCCCTGATACCTTGGGCAGCATTGCTCCCACAGAGCAGCAGCTGGCTCTCCCCACCCTTGCTCTGCTCTCCATCCTGGTGCTCTGCTCACCTCACACTTGATGGGATCCCAGGTATCCAAAGTAAAGCATTTCCCCAGATGTCCCTCCTCACGTGGCACATGACAGTCTTGCAGGAATGTGCACTGTATGCTGTAAGGACAGGCACTGTTACAATCACTGTCTCTGGACAAGCAGGCTCAGCTTTCCTGTTCTCTTGTTACCCTTGTTCCACCAAATGTTTGGTGCATCCACACAGTAGCTGACTTCCAGCCCACTCCTGTGTCCTGTGTGCTCCAGCCTGGATGATGGATTCCCTCCAGGATGCAGATGGGCCTTTACCAAGCATTCTCTTGCTCACCACAGGGCCAGCTCATCCTCCTTGCATCCAAGTTTACAAGGTACAAAGCCATGGCAGATGAAACCCATCTGTCGTAGGTGAGTGGAGTTAAGCTGTTTTACAGCTGAAGGAGCACGCATAAATCAAAATGGGGAAATTGATGGAGTTCTGGCTTTATTGCAGGGGCTGTTATTCTCTTTTTCACACGGGCAGGAGCATTGCTGCTCCAAGCTTGTAGTTCAGTTGTAGCTTCAGGCTTCAGTGCCCTTCAGTGGTCGATGGCATCACTCAGCTCTGCTTTGGGCACAGGCCTGACTCAGAAACCACCCTGTTGGCAGAGGCTCATCCTGCCACTCCCCAGGGGACCTGACTCCTGAGAGCGATCCTTTGGTGTATTTGCATTTGGATTTTCTTCATTCCAGGCTGGCCACGTTCGGGTTCTCCCTGCTGGCTGTTCAGCCATCAAGCCCACTCAGGACTGACCACAGCATTTTTGTGCTTTGTAGGATTCTTTCAAGTCCCAGGGAGGTGCTGGGTGAGTGGTGAGAGTGTGTGAGGGCATCCAGAGGGATTTCATGCCTGGCGCTCATCGGAACCTCTGAGCCATGAACAAGAGGCTGCATTTTTTCCTCACCTCCTGCCAAACCTTGGTCCTTTCTTCCATCCTCCATATGCTGCCCTGTTGGCCTGAACAGCCATCTCTTAATCTGAGTCTGTCTCGGGAGAATCAGTTAGTAAAACATCCTTAATTAACCTTGCTGAGTTCAGCCTAAAAGCAAACCAGACCTACTGAGGTGCTGCTCCACTGGTGTCAGCAGCTGCTCTCATTTGTAAGACAGAAGACACAGGTGGAGTTTGCTGCTCAGAAGTTGGGATTTGATGTGCCTCCCAGTAGTGCTGGAACAGGCTGTGGACCTCCCATATCCCCATCCCTTTTCTCTCCTTTGATTTTCAAGGGCTTTGCAGTGGCTCGTTGTGTCTCCTTCCCTCTCAGATAAAAGCTGAACCAGCTGAAGCTGCAGCACTGGATTGTTTTCCTATTCAGAAGCAAGAAGGGTGGGAATTTGGGGTCATTCCTCAACAGCCCATTTCCCTTGAGCAGAACAAGAGACTACTCTTGGGTTACTTCCCAAAACAGCTTTCCTGTGGGAAGTGTGGTGCTCTTCCCCTCTTCTGGAACAGAAACAGGGATGGGAGATAGAAGGGTTTGGCCTCATGGATTGAGATTTGGGCAAATAAATGAATGCGTGGGTCAGTGGGCAGATAGGTGGTTATTTTAACATCTGAGGCAAAGAGAAATGCTCTCTTTTTTTATTATTATACCTGGAAACATGGAGCAGAAGACTCTTCATTGTTAAGTTAAGAGACTTTAGGGTAGGTGCTGATTCCAGCTTATGTTTGGAAAAATCTGGTGGAGGCACAGAGTGGATTCGTTCACAACAAATGAGACCTGAGACAGTGGAAGGAGGTGGGTGAATTATCCATCAGGTAGGACAAGGCTTTTGAGGGAAAATGAAGAGGCTCCTGCTGTGATTCCTGAAGTCAGTGCATTATTTCTGCCTGTTTGATTCCTCTCCACTCTGCCTGGAGCGACGTGTGTTTCATGGCCCTGCAGAGAAAGCAGCTCCGTCTTTCATGTTCACGTTTCCCCCTTCCTCGTCTCGCAGCTCAGTATCACTGATATTATGACAGAATGTGTTCAGTGCACAGAACTATTAAAAATGTAGCTCATATGGTGCTGATGGGAGGCTGACATCTCCTGAATAATTTATTTTGACTGGGAAGATTTGTAACACTTAAGCGTTAGCAGGACGCTTCGTTTTAACTCTTCCCAAGGCAGCTGCTTGTTGAGATTCTCTTGTTTGGGCAAGAAGTGGCTTGGGCTGTTCAAGGCCAAAGCCACTTCCCTCAGGGACAGTCAGACTGCTGGCCATGGTCCCTTGGAGGCTGCAGAACTCCAGGAGAACTCCAAAAGTAATCCGGAGGTGTTGGAAGAAGCAGTCACAGTTGGACTGCCCCTGCCTTGGGAATAGCAAGCTTTTTCCAGAATGGAGGATTGAAACAGGCTGTAATTACTGGCTGCAAAATATTTACAGTAAGCAAGGAATGGCTGGCTACCTTGAATTCCTGGCAGCAGTTCCCTTCCTTGGGGCAGTGACTGTAAGTACCTGCTCTGGGGAGTAGCTGCTGCCATCCCCCTTGTCCAGGGGGAAGGATCTGATGTGTTGTTGGGCCAGGGGTTTGCACAGGGTCTTTTCCAGTCTTAGCAATCCTGTGATTCCATGGGTATGGATGGAAGGAAGTCAGGGCCATTGCTTTCTTGTATACATTCAGCAGAAATTTTGTGCAAGCATTCTTGCACGCAAGCCAACAACCTGAATTTCTAAATTTATTCTGGCAGAAATGCAATCACGAGGGGGGCTTATCAGTTGAATTCTTGGTATCAGTGTTATCAAGATCATTTCTGTGATGATCATCTGAGAAGACTCTTCCTCCCTCTTTTTTATCATTACACATAGAGAGACAATTGCTGCTCTCAGCTGCAAGGAAGCAATTCCCACTCAAGGCAAAGGAAGCTGCTCAGAGAGACCAGGCTTTATCCCATACTTTATACACAAATTTAACACTGAACTTGCTGTGCCCACACCTCGTGGCTGCTTCAGCCCAGAGGGGCTCAATGCTGACTCACAAACAACTCCCCCTTATTTTGTCTGACTCTTCTTCCTCTTATTGCTGGTTGTGTTCCTTGCAGGGTTGTTTCACTGCATTTCTCTGGGTTCCTACCAAAACTGAGTTTAACACCTTAGGTAAGACACAGTCTGTCCTTAAGGGCTGCAAAATCCATGTTGGTGAGAGGGCATGGGAAGACAGAAATCCTGCTATTTCTGGTTTACAGATGAGATCCTGCAGTGTAGAAGGTCAAACTCTGAAGTTCTTGAAGTCGGTGCCAAAATCCATTTATGGCTCCCCGCTGGCCAGAGCATCATCCCAGACAGTTTGTGGCTGACCCATTCTCTTTTTGGCCACAGATTCATCCATCACTCTGTATCTTCTCCTTGCCTAATCTTGGAGGGTCTGGAAACACCTCAGTCTTCTTTGTCTGTTTTTCTCCTAATGAAGTTTGGAGGTGCTCACAGAAAGAAGAAAGGTGTTGCTATTCTCATTTTTCAGTTGTGGAAGCTAAGAAAGGTCAAGAGATGTACCCGAGGTCACACACCAGTGTCAGAAGCAAAAATAGGTTCTCCATGTCCTCTGCTCTTTCCCAGCCTCTCTCACAAACTCAAAGAGCAACAAAATGAAACAGAGGTTCATAGCAAGAAAAATTGGATGAGAACCTGCAGCAGCCCAAGATCAACCATGGAGACCCTGTGACTCAGGAGAAACTCTGGAGTTAATGAGCTCTGCAAAACTGATGTATTTTTACGTAACTAAATTCCAAGAAAGAATGAAATCTTTATTAATTATCAAGACATGAACTAGTAGGAGAGAAGAGCCAAAGTCTTTAGGTCAGATTCATCTAAATCCATCACCTAGCAAAAATTTATATTAGGAATAAATACACCCTAGAAACTAGTCCAATAAATTTCTCCTATTGAAACAAGTTGTCTTCCTGCTCTATGTATCATTTTAAAGGAAGGTAATTGAATATAAATTTTCTCTATCTACAGAGAAATAGACATTGAAATGCATGTATGTGTCTGTGAGTATCTGTGTTTTGGGGATAGTGCTGACATCTGTGTAGGGCATGTTGGACTGAGTCTGACTGACTTCAATAGCTGTTGGAGTGGAAACCAGCACTGATCTCCAACCTGGGGAAAATTCTCCTCAATTCCAGCTTCTTTGTGCATTAGCAATTACTTTCAAATGTTTGAAACTCAACAGCAGTTGCCAAAACCTGCGTTGCCTCCCAAGGAAAAACTCTTAATTTCTTCGTGTTTAGAGGCCAAATATGTGGCTAAACTAAGCTTGATGATAGCTGAGGTTTGGTTTTGGGCAGATTGTGAGTCCATGTACAGTTAGTGCCTGGAATACGCACACAGCTGGGACTGTGCTGGGGCTGCGTCTGTGGAAATGTAAAAAGATTACTCTTAAAAAGAAGTTACTCTTTCCCACATTTCCTGCTTTGGTTAGAGGTGATTTTCTCATTGTTTCGTTCTCAGCTGTCTCAGTGCTTTGAGTCCTCCTGCCCGAAAGTCTCTTGTAATCATTTTGCAGCCTCATGTATTATGTATGTGTGAAAAATGGATGGTTGAGTAAGAAGTTTCTTGGTTTCAACCAGAAAAGAAATACATGAAGTCACTTGAAAGTGACTTTTATGAAGAAAAGCTGATATATACCCATATAAAATCAACCAGATATAACAGCCCTGGTTGTGAGCAGAAGTAAACTGGTCAATTTTAAGACTTCATGTTTTAATGTCTGTGTAATACAAGTGCCCATTTGCACTGCCCTGGCTCTGCCAGCTTCCCACTGCCTGTTTTACAGCACGGGGTGCAGGCTCAGGGCCACATTAAGGTGTCAGATGCTGGAGGATGTTTCCTGCAGCCCTGTCCCTGCAGCAGCAAAGAATAAATTTTGAAGCAGCACTGCTTCAAAACTGCAAGGAGAGGGTTATAAAATTATCATGCCTGTAAATTCCAGATGCAAACCATATGATTGCAAAGCCCTGCTCCCTGTCCTTGTTTAAAATGACTCTCTCCTAAGCCTCCTCAACATCTGCCTGGCCTGGAAGTGCAGTTTTCCCTGTGCTCAGTCACACGCTCAGTGAACACCTTGTGCTGGAACTAAAAGGTCTATTAAAAAAAAACCCAAAACCATCTCTGTGCAACTGATGAAGTGTTTGCTTAGGATTAGGTGCCGTGGTTAATATAAGCATTAAAAAATGTCTCTGGCCACTGTCCTGTGTCACAGCAGCCTCATATTTCCTCTCCTCTGGAGACGGATGTGCATCTGGTTTGAGTGGCTTTTGTCCTATTCCCTGGCCACAGAAAGAAAAAGGAATACTGGGCTCCTAAGGATGGAAAGTTATGCGGCGGTGCTAAATATATCAGCATTTCTTGGACCTGAACTCGGTGAGATAGTGTTGTTCCAGCAACACTTCCAGCACCAGAGGCAAGGCTGCCTGTGAGGGTTTTGTTTTGGAACGGGGAGGTGCATCCACGTGTAAGGGCGGTGGCTCCGGCAGGGCTGGAGCGCAGGGCCGCCCTTGGGAAGCTGCATCTCCTGCGATCCAGGCTGAGCCCCTGCGAGCCCTTGGATGTGTCTGCTCTTCCTCGGGGCGATCGAGTTACACGCCTTGAGCTTTGCCATAGTAGCAGAGGAAGGGGAGAGTACAAAGGTTATGGAAAACAAAACATTAATTTTCTTGACCAGCTGTGTTACAGGCAAACTGCGGCTTTATTTATACCCACGGCATGGTGTCCATAAATCAGGGCTGCTCTCCAGCAAGGCATTTAATGAGAACTATTAAATGATTTCATGATGTACTCATTGTTACCATCTGATCAAAAGCAGCGGTCCCTTGGAGGATCAGGACTTTGCAGTTGTGGCTTTTCGTGGGGGAGGGAGGTGTGGGGGGGAAGCCAAGCCCTCAGCAGTGTCAGATGAGTTGTGCAAACCTCTCTGGGCACATCGTGTGGGGAGGCTCCATCAGCTCAGCCTCCTTGCAGATTTCATGTTGATGGGAACAGCCTATGGAGTTTCTGTAACTCCTTTTGTAGAGAAAATACCTGATCTGGTCTCTCCCCCACGTGCCACAGTAAGTCCCAGCATTGCCGTGGAGGTGGGTGCTGCTCTCCCAGGCCTGCACTGAGCTGGACCCCAGCCCGTGGTGTGTGAGGAATCTCAGAATGGTTTGGGTTGCAAGGGACCTTAAAGCTCATCTAATTCCAACCCCCTGCCATGGGCAGGGACAATTTCCACCAGCCCAGGTTGCTCTGGCCTGGCGCAGGGCATCAGGGAGCTCCACAGAGCCCTGCACAGACCCTGCCTGTCTCTCTTCCTGTTCTTGGTGGCAATCCAAGCCAGAGGGACAATGCCTCTGGAGCCTCCTTGTGACCCTTGTGCACACATGGTGAGGGGGGCACAGGTCTATCTGCAGCCCTCTGGACATTCCCCCAGATTTTCAGGCTGGATCTGATGGCTGCACAGAGCCCCATGAGGCTCCTTTGTCACAAGCAAACCCAAGCACTAAAATCACAGGGATGGCTAATTTATGTGAGAAGGTTTTCTGTGAATCAGTGGGGAGGACGTTGTGCCCAGAGCCTTGCCCCTCTCCAAGTGCTTAATTGCTACTCAGAGGCTGGATTCAGCAGCTCCCATTCTCTGGCACTTTCTGTCTCCATCAATAAAACTGGAGAGGCTCTTGCTTTACAACAAAGATGTTTATCTTGCCCGAAGTTGTGGGAAGCTGTGGGAGGCTGTCCTTTCTTAATGCAGAGCTCTAATGGAGTAAACAGTTGCTGTTACTTAGTTTCCATCCAGATATTTGTGAATGGGGGCTGGGAAGAGGATTCCTTAATTAATCCTTTGGGAAAGTGGTTGGGACTCTGGCTTCTTGTTCTGGGTTTGTATCTAACCAGCATCTTCCAGATGCAGAGTAGTGAGACCCAGGTCCAAATGTCACCTTGCATTTCTGCATCCCTCTGATGGGTATTTTTTCTTCCTCCTTCAAGCCACCTGCCCCTTTTTCTGGGATGGAGCTAGATGGTCTTTAAGGTCCCTTCCAACCCAAACCATTCCATGATTCTATGATATTTTTTTCCCCCAAAAGAAGGAAGTGCCCTTTTCCTGGGGAGGAAACAGCTGTGTGTGAGTGGCAGCATGATTTAACATTGACTGGCTAATTATTAAATTCATATATAAACAATCATAAAACCTGCAGAGTATATTCCATATGTGATGAGCTGCTCAAGCAACTGGTACCAGACACATGTGGTATTCTTAAATGTTCATTGCTTTCTCAGGACTTGCCCATTTGCAGGGACTTCAGACAACTCCAGGCTGTCTTGCTGTTTTTTCCATCCATGTGAGACTATGAAATGAGAGTGAGGTGCATAAATAGGTCTGGAGGAAGGTTTTCCATTAGCTGCAGGTTGTAATTTATGGTGGGAAAGCAACTGGCAATTAAACTCTTTACATTGCTGAGCATTAATGTATAGTGCTGTAAGTTAGAACATTTCCTTTAATGTTTTACTTGGTGAAGATGAAGTCCCTCCCTTTATGATCTGCTAATGCCCTTTCCATGCAAGGGCTTGGGTGGTTTGTTTATAAAAATTCTTTGAATTTTTATATATTATATATATCATAATATTGTACTTATTTTTATATATTTCAATATATTATATTTATATATATTATACTTATGTGGCACACACCCCCCAAGCCACTGCTTCATTTTAGACTGAGAAAAAACAGCAGAGGATTGATCAGCCCTCCACGGATTGCTCTGTGCTGCTTTGAATGCAATTTGAAGGGGATTGGTTTATTGTTGGGTTGTTTTTAACTCCATAGACAAATATCTCCACCCTGAAATGCCTTTGGAATGTGGCAATATGTGCAGGCCACAGCCTTGGCTGTCCCACCTCCAGTACAAAGTAGACCTTTGAAGTATTTTAAGTATTAGATTTTCTCAAAGGTATCAAGCATGGTATGTAAATAAACTCAATTTAAGCCAGGTTGGGTTACAGAAGCACAGCTAAAACCAGTATTATGGGCTGTTCATTATGGGCTGTTCATTCTACAAAGGATCACTCTTCACTTGAAGCTGATGCAAAGGGAGGAAACTGGTCTCAACCACAATGCTCAGAAATAAAAGCAAATACTGCAGATACCAAGAAGGT
This sequence comes from Pycnonotus jocosus, assembly GCA_013400435.1. Taxonomy (NCBI): domain Eukaryota; kingdom Metazoa; phylum Chordata; class Aves; order Passeriformes; family Pycnonotidae; genus Pycnonotus; species Pycnonotus jocosus. The sequence continues at coordinate 478,797 of VWYP01004898.1, read as the reverse complement.
GAAGCAGTTACCATGCCACTGCTCTTGTTTGTTTGGGGTTTTTCTCCTCTGTTCTAAAGCTGTTAAGTCTTTTTATTGATTTCATGGTTAAGAAATGTCCCAAGTTCAGTCTGAAAATGAAATGGGAAAGCCTTGCCAGCTACACTGGGGATGGAGAAGCCCCTGGGCACCTTGCACAGCCTGATCCTTGGCTCCTGGGTCTTGGAGCTCATGAAGGGCTGACTCAGAAACCATCTCAGCCCTACAAGGGTGACTGTGGCAGGGTTTGAAAGCAGCAGTGGTGCCTGCTGCTGTTCTGGGTGTGCCAGGTGTGGTACAAACTCATCCTGCTGGATGATTTTGTGGTTCCAGGCTGCGGTTTGCATGTGTGATAACAGCCAGCAATAAACTGCCATGGGAGATGTCCAGACAGTCCCACAAAACTAATTTTAAAAAGCTATTTGGAGGTGGCCACCACATGTTAACAGTTGTATTTATGAAAGTGGAAGGGACTGACAGAGAAAATTGTGCTGGAGGATGTGCAAGTTAGCACAGGACACAGACTGAACCTGTGCAACTCCCTGAACTGAAACCAAGCATCCCAAATGCTTCACTGCCCAAACCCAAGTATTCATCCCTCAGTTGTTGCAAATTTGGGATTTTCTCTTTGACAGCATACAGCAAAATCCCTGATGTGACTGGGACTTGGTATCTGACAAAACTCTGGAAGGCTTCAGGCAGGGGCTGGCTCTGAGTCTGCCCTGAGCACACAGCAAGGGACACACGAGCAGCTTCCTGAGGAGCTGGAAGCCAGAGCTGGAAGGAAGCAGGTACAAACCTTGGCCTGTTCTCCCTGTCCAAGCAGAGGGCTGGGTGCCAGGAGTGCGGGGATTTAATCCCTGCACCAGCAGTGTTAGTTCAGCGCACTTTCCGTAATCCATTCCGAACCACGAGCCTAAATGTGGTTTGACACCTTGAGAAATGTGCTCGCTGGCTTCCCCCAGCCCAGCACTCCCTCCTGCGTCCTGCTGGGGTGGACGAGAGCCAGGAGGAGGAGGAAGAGGCTGCAGCCATCCCTGCAGCACTCACGTTTCCTGCAGTGCTTCCAAGGAGCCTGGGATCCTGGGACGCAGCGCGGTCCGTGAGCGCAGCATGTCCTCATCCTTGGAACAGCTTCCCACCTTTGTGAGCCTCATCTGCAGAGGACATCCTGCCTTCCTCTGAGGGAGGCAGCCTGGCCTGAGGGCCCCACTGCCAAGTTAAAAATGCAGTGTGGGCTGGCTGTTGCTGGTCCATACAGAGCTGTAGTGCTTTCTGCTGGATTTAGGATCTTCCTCCCCAGCGACCCTATTCAGTATCCTGGAGGCTGCAGGCATGTGGCACAAAGTTTCCTTCATTACCTGCTCAACAGCTCAGCAAATCTGGCTTTTTTCACCTGTGAAACAAAGCAAAAAGCAAACCTGATCAGCTCCATCACTTCACAGAATTGCGGAATAGTTTGGATTGGAAGGGACCTTAAAAACCATCTTGTTCCACCCCCTGCCATGGGCAGGGACACCTTCCACTATCCCAGGCTGCTCCAAGCCCCACCAAGCCTCTTGAACACTCCCAGATATTGGTAAATATAATCTCCCAGTCAAATGAAGTTTCATTTCCTTGGTGCTGTGGTCATGGAAGGGAAGGCAGGGAGACATTCAGGCCATGCAAAATTCAAAAGAGAAGATGATGAAGATCTCATTTACAGAGTTGCTTTAGCAAATGAGCCCTAATTTGGAATAACTTTAGTAAAGCTTCTGCTTTAGAAGGGGCAGGAGTTTCTGAGGAGTAGGGCTGAGTTATCTGAGTGGCTCTGTGTGCTCAGGTGTCTCTGAGCCCTTCCAGAGGGCATAAATCATGCACAGACTCAAAGCTGAGGCAGAACTCCTAGGGTTTAGCCCAAACATATGTTCTCTTCTGTTATATCAGTTCAGCATGAGCACATTTAGAAGCAGGTGGGTTCCTGACATCTTGAGTGAGGTTGGATGTAATATTCCTATCTGGGAAGAGAAGTCAGACAGACCCCATGCCATTGCCTCATCCAGGCTGAATAATTTTGCAGACAAAAATATAAATTGTGCCTTAATTTTCCAGTGTAGGTGCTTTTTTGGCTTCCCACGTGAGAAAGGTTTGGGAGCAGGGTGGTGCTGGTTCCCAACACGTGTGTGAATTGGCTGTTCCTGCCCTTTGGAAGGAGAACTGGCTGCATGTCTGTCTGCTTGGCTTTCCTGGGAGTGGCACAGATAGCTCATAGTTTCATTCTCGTTTAAAATTAAAGCTGATTCAGTGAGCAGCATCTGGAGACAAATACTGTTCTCCTTAGGGTAGCTCAAATTCTTCTTTGGTGAGAAACAGTCTTTTAAAGCTGGGACTTGGAGTGTCTTGTCTTGAAAGTTGCATTATCAGTGCCAATCTGGCCTAATACTTTTTAAGTCAAACTTCTCCAAAGAGCATTTGAAACCTTAAATTAAGACTTCTTTCTTTTATAATCTGCAAAGCTCCTTTCTTGCTAGAATCTGCATCTGCCAGAGTTCTGTGACTTAAATCTCCATGAGATGCTTTGCAAATGTAGAAGCCAGCATTCACTTTACACCTTTCATAGAGATTTGGTAAGTGATGTATTAAAGGAAAGCAATGAAATATTCTCTTAGGCTAAGGTCTTTAAAAGTATCTAACAGAGTAAGATGTCTGAGCCCACTGAGCTTTACATTCAACCCTTGAAATTAATCTTTCTCACTCCTGTGTAATATTAAATCTGATTAATAGCTAATGCATCAGCTCCATTTAGGACGCACATCTGTTTGTGTGTATGCACAAAGAAAATATTTATGTCCAAATTCTTTCTCAGGGGCGTTTAAAATTATTTTCTACTGAATTGAGTAAGGTCATCTGGCAGAGCTGAGCAGGTCATCAATAATTAATCCAAGCAGGCAGAGTTGAGTCTCAGGGTGCTTGCAAACACCCTGTTAGACTGGATAGTTTGGCAGAGCAGGGGCAATTCTCAGATTTTCTCAGAAAACAAGCAAATGTGCGTTTAACTTTGGAGGGGGAGAGGGAGGCTTTGCTTTTTATTGGAAACAGCTGTGCTGTGCTTGCACTGCAGCACTTGGTGCATCCACATGTACAGTCAGAGCTCCTGGTCCCCCAGTGCAGCCCAGCCCAGCCAGGGGGTCATTGCAGTGACACCAACACGCCTGGCACTCATGGCTCATTTCCACCCTGTGCTTACAGCCTGCTGGAACACAGGGGGTTGGATTTATCTCACTAAACTTTATCTAAACTTTATGAAAAGTTAAGTTCTTTGCACCTAACTCTGGCTGTCCAAGAACTGGCTCTGGGCTATGAGCTTGTCATCTGGTTTATATAGAGTCAGCAGGGAAAAGAGTCATCTCTTCCAGAGGTTATTTCCTATCCAGACTTGTTATCTAAGAAACTGGGATGAACATGGGATGAATAAGAGGGAAGAAAGCTGGTGAAGGGTCTGGAGCATGAGTCCCATGAGGAGCAGCTGAAGGAGCTGGGAAAGGGGCTCAGCCTGGAGAAAAGGAGGCTCAGGGGGGACCTTGTGGCTCTGCACAAGTCCCTGCCAGGAGGGGACAGCCGGGGGGGTCAGGCTGTGCTCCCAGGGAACAGGGACAGGAGGAGAGGGAACGGCCTCAGGCTGGGCCAGGGGAGCCTCAGGGTGGACAGCAGGAGAAAATTCTTCATTAAAAGAGGTGCCCAGGGCAGTCATGGAGTCCCCATCCCTAGAGGGATTTAAAGGACCTGTAGATGTGTTACTTGGGGACATGGGCTTGGCAGTGCTGGGGGAACAGTTGGACTCAATGATCCCAGAGGCCTTTTCAACCTGTGTTTCTATGATTGTGTGTGTGTACTGTCCCCTTTTCCATGGAGTGACCTGTGTGTCCTGAGCAGGAGACTCCTCAAGAGGTTCAGGTGACCAGCCTGGGCAGAGCATCTTGTTTTTGGACAGATAGCTCTGGGTGAAGGGTCTGGGCCAGCCTGATGGGAAACCTCAGCTGACTGAGGGCGAATGTTCACCTCTGCAGCAGCAGAAGCATTTTGTGCTCTCAAATGTTCATCTGTTTCCTCTGGCTGTTCTGGTTGGCCTAACAGAGTACACTGAACAAATATCACCAATGCACTCCATCACTGTATAGGATGGACTGAAGTGATTTCCATGGGGCTGAGAATGGCAGTCCCTGATGCAGGAACTCCCTTCCACCTGTGTCTTCTCAGGAGTCAAATCCAGCATCCATCACCCAGCATGGAGCCAGGCTTTCGAGACACGATGGCTTCACCTTTAGATTCAGGCTTGGATGGGACCACAACAGCTCAGAGCCCACAAGATACCTGGATTATGGGCAGAGAAGAATGGACCAGAGCCCGTTGAGGCAGAAGGGGCTGATTGGGTGTTCCCCCATGCTGTGCCCACCAGGTTCCAGCTCTCCCTGCTGTACCAGCTGTTCCCAGGACACGTGTGCAGCTGTTTTGGGATTAGCTGGCTGGGAACCAGTCCAAAACCAGATCAGGCATGTGTGCTGCTCCCTCTCCTCCACCATAACGCTGGTATGCACACTTTTAATGCCTGGCCCCTGCTGAACTGCTCTGGCTGTGCAAGATGAGAGAGCTGTGCAGTTTTGACAGGAAAATTGCTGCCCAGATGCCGGAACACCAGTGCTCTGCTTGTTTAAATATTTGTTCAAACCAGCTTGACTTTCCAGTGCATTTTTCCATGAGGGATTTTGGAGGTAAGGGAAAGAAGTCAGTACCAATAAAATCTCATGCTCTGGTGTAATGACATGAGAGCATTTATCCAGGAGTACCCTCTGTCCTGACAGCAGCGCTTCTCATCACGTCTTCCCATCACCATCCTGCCTTCCTTTGTGCCTATAGATGTGTATATGTCCTCTCCACAGACTTTCAGGACTTTTAATCTCCAGAGCTCTTAATCTGGCATGTTCACATGTGCTGAGTTTCCTGAGAGAGAAAATAAATAGGGATGGGTGGAGGAGAAGAGCTGCCGTCATCCGCTTCCTCAGCGCTGTGTGCTGGGAGTGCACGGTGCCCTGCATCCTGCAGAAACGCCAGGAGCTGGGGTTGCTCAAGGGTTAATTTGCAATCACCACGAGTCAATGTCATGCCTGTGGAGAAGAGTGTGGGAAATACTTGTGCTGACTCTTTTTATGTGAAACCTGTGGAATTTTGCTCCTGCCAGCCTCCAGCTCCTGACCTGTTCTCTCATCTCTGGTCATTTAACCTTCTTCATTTTGACAGAGTGCCACTTGCTGTCCCTGAACCTCTTCATATCTGTGATTACAATCCCCATTTCCAACCGGTTCCTTGCCTCTCAAAGTGATGTCCTGCACCAGATCTTGGCAGTTTAAAAAAACCTGGTGGAAAACCTGGTAGAGCAGAGCACAGCAGGGACACCAAGCAGAAGGATAACTCCCTCTGCCCTCAATCTTACTATTGTCCACCTGTGGAGATATATTACCTGGAGAAGTGTTGGACTTAAGCTGGTTTGTTCTGCTCAGTTAAAACTGCAGCATTTTAACATGAATGGGAACAAGTAAGTCACAAGCCCACAGACTTCCTTCAGGTGTTAGCAAACAATTTGGCTGTAATTTCTACACGTTTGTGGATGCTTGAATTTAAATGAGTCACAATTAAACACAATTAGTGGTGTGTGAAGTTCTGGGAGGTAAGAGAAGAGCAGTGGAGGATGCTGGTTTGCTCTGCCACAGGTTTGCTTTTCTTGGAGCTCTCCAAAATCCAGTCTTTTAACAACAAAAGCTTCTCTTCCTATCCCAGGGATCTTTCCATGACATGAGAGGGTCCAGGCATGGGGTTTCTTGGAGCTCTGGGAGCTGCTCCAGCCCTGGGTGCTGTTACTGACTTTGGTGCAGCTTTTTCTGTAATTTTATGATCAGAAAATATGCTGTACAACCATCCTTCAGCTGTCCATCAGGGACATGTCAGTCACTGTGATTTATCTGGGTTTTCAGTGCCAAACTGATTAAATTGCATGTTTCACAAAAGAAAAAAAAAAAAGAGGGAGTTTCGGCACCAAGTTTAATGATTGCATCTTTCCAAAGCAACCAGCAAAGGTTACAGTGTCTGTTTGCATTCCTCAGAAAGAAAACCTTGTTAAACCCAGTCTTGCATATTTTACAGCCATGGTAAGAGCCCCTGAAGAATATGCTGTCAGGAGAAATGGTCTCAAGCTTTTTAATCTCATTTTATGGAGCAGGAGTTGGTGCTGTTTAATCAGGGAGTTGGTGGGAAGTCTGAATGGTGACACAGAGCTGCCTTGGTCAGACAGAGGGTGTTGTGGGATGGGGTTTGCTGTGTGACAAAAGTGGCACTGCTGGGGAGCTCAGTGGGACAGCAGGGCTGGGATCAGGTTTGCCAAATAACTGCAGCTCTGTGGCACTGGAGTGTGGGATCATTTGTCTTTTTCAAATTCACTTTGGTGCCTTGCTTTCGCCCTGCTTGGTGTTTTTCCTGCCTACCCCGATTTCTAAAGGGCTGTGTAAGAGCTAAATTTAACCTGTGATAATGATCAGGTGTCAATCAATCCCCATCTGCTCTCACTGTCTCCAGTCAAGTTTCAGCAGGTCTCAGACTGAGCTGGATCCTGATGCTGTTCCCATCCCTGTGACCACGACTATTCAGTGTCAGCTACCTCCCCTTGGGCTGTCCTCTGTTCAATATTTTGCCCATGCAGTAACCCAGCTGTTTCCTTTCTTGTTCTCCATGTGTTTTGCTGGAGAGGAGCACAAGTGAGGCTCTGAGAAGGCCATTCCAGCTGGTGTGGGAAGTTTCCTGGGACAGCATGAGGGGAGGCCCTGGAGCTCAGACATCTCCTCTTAGCTCCTGGTGGGATGGTTTGCTCCCAGCTCATAGACTCAGTCACATTCCACATTCTGCAGGTCCAATTCCCTTCCCAGCAGTGATTCCCTGTGACAGTGCCTTTGGAACTGGCTGACAGCACCATCCAATCCTCTCCTCAACCCACAGACCACACCTGGAATCCCGACTGCTGTGGGAAACAAAAGAATTAACTCAAAGTCTCTGGGTTTGGGGTCATCTCTCTATTATTCCTCTGTATTTGCTTCAAAGACTTGTAGTAGTTCCTGAAAGGACCAGGCAAGCCAGGATAGATCCCTTCATCCCTCAGAGATGTTCAACTGCATCTGGGTGAACCAGATGATCCAGGGGCAATGGATCTGGGTGATCCCAGAAATTTGCATAGAAGTTGGAACAACTCAAGGCAATTCCTGATAGCTGAGTCTAAGCAGGGAATCCAGCCTGTCAGAACAGACTTATCCAAGTGGAAATCTGACCCCCACTGTAAATGAACCTTCTTACTTTTGCAGAAGCTGATTTTTAATATCAGCCCCTTAACAATTTGGTTTTATGCTTCACAAGGAGGAAGCCAACACTTTCTGACAGCCAGTAGATACTGGAGTTTCTCTAATAGCTGGAGCTTCTCTCCCCAAGCGAAGAGTTAAAATTGCGGAACCAGTTTCCTGCAGCACCCTGCTGCTCCTGATGTCTCCAAGTGCAGCACTGATCTGAACTAACCAGTTCAGTGTGGGCTGAGGGTCTGGCTCAGAGCACAAGAGCTGCTCAGCTGCTGCAGCCCTGGCAGTGATAAATGATCCTGGAAGAGGAGGATGTTCACCCATCTCTGAGGAGCATCTGATGGACATGAGTCACTGAGGCCTCAAGACCACTGCCTGAGCTGCATCACATGAAAAATATTGCTCATATTGTTCATGTGCTGTGAGGCACTGCTCCTTTTGGGTGGCTGTTCTTTTGGGTGGCTGTTCTTTTCTCTTAACATCACCCTGTGTCCCCATAAGGACCAGAAAGGACCACCCTGGATTTCAGAGGGATCCTGTGCTGAGCCACTCCTTTCCCTGACCCCTTTGTATGCCAGCAAGTTGGCCACCAAAGGCAGTGCAGAAGTGTCACATCTCACAGTGCCATGGCCAATTTGGGCTGGAAAATCGTGTGCACTTCCAGGCTGTGGTGCTCAGCCACTCCAAGGAGTCCTGTTTTACTGAAGAGAGTGTTTCCCAAGGCTGTAGTTGATTTTTCACAAGCAAGTTTGTACACTGGCCAGGAGTGCTGACAGCTCAATGTTCAGCTGCAGTATATAATTTTCTGTCATTTTGATTTATGCTCTTCCCTGCAACCAGAGTCCCGTGTGAGAAAAAAATCGGAAGGAGCCTGTCCTAAAGTTAGCTCAATGCTAACTTCTTCAACTGACCTAGCAAATTAAGGATATTTTTAGATGGTTTATTTATTTATTTCTGAAATATGAAAGAAGAAAGCATTAAAAAGTAACCTTCACTGTCAGTCCTGTGACCTGCAGTTGCCCTGGGGCTGCTGTCACTGAAACAGAAGCTGAGCTGGACCCTTGAGACCAAGATTTGCTCTTAGCTCAAGCTTCCACCTGCACCCAGTGACCTTGTCCAGGGAGGCTCTGACTCATCAAAGCAATGCCCAGGACATCAGGGCCAAGCTCCAGAGCACTTCTTCCCCTCAGGGCACCTTAAAACTCTCAGTGGCTGGTGTTTCTCTTAGGAAAAAAAGCCCAAATTCCCCAGTAAAGAGGCTGGTGTAGAGCCATGGTCTCTGCTCCCTCTTGACAGCAGAATAAGGGCTCATCCTCCAGCATCTTGGGTTTGCCCTTAGGTTTTATGGCACAGCTCTCCCTTTTGCCTCACTTCTGGCACCCAGACTTGGGCTCCTGAGTTGTTTTGCTGCATTTGGAGCTTTGTTTCTTGGCATTAGAGTTTGGGGATTATTGCTTGCAGTTCCCTTTCGTCGGATGCTTCAAGAGCAGCTCTGAGCCAGAGGGGGGAACAAACTCATCCCGTGGCTGTTTTTGTGAGCCACAAAATGCCTGTGAGACAAAGGAAGGGGCCACATGAAACAGGAATTGTGGTGGCACTGGCAGGGACAAAAGCTCCACACACAGCCCTAGGAAAAGGCAGGAGAGCAGGAAAGTGTGTTTATTCCAGCTCTCTGCTTTCCTACAGAGTTCAGACAACTTTATTTACTGTGTTTTAATATTGAGTGGAGCCAGAAGTGTGTTGTGATCCCGTGGTATTTGGGCAAATGGGTAAAAATACCTTATTTCATATATAGACATATACATACACCCCCCTTTTTTTCACAGGACACATTAAATGTGTAGGACTTTTCCTTGATAACTGGCATTTAGCAGCTGAGTTACAGATGGATTTCTGTGTAGTCAGCACAGATATTAATCACAAAATCCTTTTAATAGATCAAAGAGTGCTGTGTAATTGAAAATTTCTCGTAGAAGCATTCATTTCAAGCAGTTCTTAAAATTTCCTCCTAATGTGTAATCGAGGAAAGAAACATTATTCAGGGTGTAAAATGCAAAGGGAAGTTTTGTTTGTTGCTTTATTTAGTTCTCCACTCAAATTAAGCATTAGTGACAAGAAATTGATATTTTACTGTATGCCCAGTTATTTTTGTGTTCATCAAAGCCACTTGGTTAAATCAGGAGTGAGCAATAATTACCACTGAAGGGATGGATACACACTGGATTTTTACTTGCTTTATGTGTGAAGGTTTTTCTCCATCAGCAAACTCCTTTTCAGTAGAGAAAAACCTAAAAAAAATCATAATTGTCATTGCTCCCTAGCCCTGTAACAAGATAGAATTTGGACATTTAAAGAAAAACCCATCCACCATCCAAATAAGATGCAGAATCTGTTTCATGGAGCCTGGTGCTGGGCATGGCTTTGCAGGTGACACAAGGAAAGATCAATATCAGCTGAAAATGTAAAAATATTTTATTTTTCCTGGTTCATAGCACAGCTTTGCAGGAAGTAAAGCCTCGAGCACACAGTGTGGGCTTCCAAAAGAGGCCATGCCTTTGTGAGGAGCTCACAGGCTTGGACACGAGGAGATGGCTGAGAAAAGAGCAGGAAGGAAACAACCCTGGGGAGCTTCAGTGCTGGGACTGAAGAAACGGTTTGGTGCTTGTACAGACAAGTGCTCACCAAATCCTGCACATCATTAATAATAATAACAATCATCTCTCTGCTTCCCCTGCATCCGATGGGAAATGCATCTTCCCCACGGAGAGGCTGTGCTAAATAAAGGTTTGCCCTTCCCAGGGAGCTGGAGAGGTGGGAGGTGGACATTTGGGCTCCCATCTCTTTCCCAAAGGAAGGTCATTAAGTGTATAAAGTGCATATGTTTTCCCTTCAGCAGCTGTTGGGTTTCTCAGCCCAAGAGCCATAACAGGACCATGAGGTTTGGAAAATCTCTGCCTCCCACATCTGCCCCCCTCCCCAGCAGCAGTGCTGCCAAATCAGCAAAATGGGATTGTGCAGCTGTGCCTCGTTAGGCCAGTGCTGCTAATTAAGTATTGGCAAAAAATAGCTTCAAGTCCCTCTGCTTGAGGGTGGTGACTTGGTGAAGGGTGAGACTGAACCCTCTTCTGGTGGTGTTTCAATCCACCACTGGTGGGTTTGTGAGTCCTGCAAAATTAAACCCTGGCAGAACCTTCCTTTTCAGTGCAGTGCTGTGAAGACTTTCTGTGTCTTTAGGTTGCAAGGGAATTGTTCTTTTCTTTACCTATTTCTAGATAAAAACTGTAGGAAAATAATTATTTGTAATTTTGTAGGCTCCCAGGCTTGCATTGGGGTGTCCTTACAGTGATCCCTGTCCAGTGCTGCTATTGCCTGGATGAAGAAGTGCCATGTAAAATGCAGTGCATTGACTTGGATTAGTTAATTGACTGAGTGGAGATTCTCTTCCAGCTGAGGCTTTGCAAAGTTTTGCCGAGCTCATTTGCACAAAGGACACAGGATCCACCTGGGCGTGTGGGAAAGACCTGGGTGTGAGAGGGAGGATGGGGAAAAAGGGACAGAAGAGGGAGCAATGTGAACCTCAGAGGTGCTCCACTGGTGCTGCCTGGGCTCTATGGGCAGCAGGATGAGCAGGGACACGGGGCCTGTTTGGGATCCTGATCCTCTGTCTCCTTCCAGGCCGTCCGATGAAAACCACCCCCAGGTGAAGCCTGATGCCTACGTGAACAACCTGGCTGAGGCTGTGGACATCATCCTCCAGCATCTGTAGATCCCAGCAGGAGCAGGGATGAATCCTCACCTGCAGCCCCTCGATGGAGCCACTTCATCCTCTCCCACTCCATCTCACCTTAACAAACCCAGCCCAGCGTGGTGCAGGGTGGTGGGCACCAGCCTTCTGAAATATTTCACATAATGATACTAAAATGATCTGCTGACCTCTCATCCAAGGGAACACCAAACCTGCTGGCCTCTGGCAAGTCTTGAATGTCCTGCCCTTGGTGCCTGTGAGGGGCCTCAGCCTCCTCTGGGTGATGCTGGGGGGCTGTTTCCCCCTTTTATCTTTGCTCACACCAGGGACCCAGCCTGGAGGTGGGAAACAGGGAATCCAGGCACCCTCTCCTGAATGGATTGACCTCTTTAACCCACATGTCCTGTGGCTTTTGGGGGGCCTGGGATGGGATGGGGGATGTCCTTGGGGGCTGATTGAAGCCACCAAGCTCCAGGGTCCTGTGTGTGCCTTGAGTGGCACAAAATCCCTGGGGAGGGGGACAGCCCCACATGCCCTGGCAAGGCAGGAACCGTGGTTCTGCCAGGATCAGCTCCTGGTTCTGCCAGGACCAGCCCACCTGGAGCAGCCCTGGGTGAGGGCACAGGGATCCAGTAACACATTAGGTGATAACTGCACCATCCTGTCAGGAATAAACCCTGTCCTTTGGATCTGGCCTGTTTGTCCTTGTGTTCAGTTGGATCTGCACTGGCAGGGGTGTTTACAGGACCTGAAATGCTTTTCCCTACCTGGAAAAGCTGGAAAAGGCCATGGCACTGATGGTCTTTACCTTCCCTCTGCAGGAGGGGTGTTGTGAGCACCCATGGCTGTGTGGGAGGGGGTGTGGGTTTCCTACCTCTTGCCATTAAAATCCTGGATGTGCAGTCCCTGTGCCAGGGAGCTGTGGGACTGAGTCAGACACAACTCCAGCTGGAAATGGACTTTTCACATTGTAGTGATAGAACAAGGGGGGATAGCTTCAAAAGGATAGGTTTAGATTCGATATTGGGAAGAAATTCCTTCCTGTGAGGTTGGGGAGACCCTGGCACAGGTTGCCCAGAGAAGCTGTGGCTGCTTCATTCCTGGCAGTGTCCAAGGCCAGGTTGGATGGGGCTTGGAGCAGGCTGGGATAGTGGAAGGTGTCCCTGCTCGTGACAGGAATGGAGTAGGATGAGCTTTTAAGGGCCCTTCCAGCCCAAACCATTCTGGGATTCTGCACTCACTGAACGTCCCCTGGGACTGATCCTGCCCCACATGCCTGCTGAGAATCTGCAGCTCAGCCTGGAGTGCTCAGCACATCCAGGGCCAAGACAGGCATGAGATGTGCCTTTTTTTTCCTAATCAGAGTAAGGATTTCTAAAAGGATCTGCCCCCTGCCTCCAGGCATTGCAGCCTTTCCCCAGGAGATTTTGGTTTCTCTCCCTGTCAGTTTTGCAGTGCAGCTGTTGCAGCGTGTGTGGTAACACCTGACCATGCTGCACCTGGCAAGAGCATGAAAGGGGCTCAAAATGGGTCAAAAAATTAAAAGATGAGGGGTTGTTCATTCAAGTCCTCTGCTCACCCTCACTGACATGTGGTAGTGTTTGCAAGGGTCACCTTTTAGAGGCAAAAGTCACCTTTTAGAGGCAGAAGTGCCCTTTTAATCAACATATCAGCACTTTGTACCCTCTTGGGCTTTGGGCAAGACAATTTGGGCTTTAACCTGCTTCAGATCTCCAAGGGACCATGGAAATAATGTAATTATGTTTGTGTTACATATATTTAATATATATCCGTACTCTCAGGCAGCAAGTGCTGACCACTGTCCACATTCAGCCATTGCTCTCTGCATCTGCAGGCAGGAGGTGAAGGATAATTCCAGCTCTGTTTCCAGCAGTCCCAACAGCTGAAGACAACCCCTCTCACTGAAGGACACCAAAATGATGCTCCCTGTTTCTGGAGTGTTGGAACACTTGTTTTTCACAGCTACCAGCTGGCCCTGGAGCTGCATAGCAAGCCCTGGGGACAGCAGGGGAAAGGGGGCTGGGAATTAGGTTCTAATAAAATAAACTACATCTGGGAAAATGACCTTCGTGCAATTTTTTTGGGTCTGTTTTTGCATCCTTTATCCTCTGGGTAGTGGTTCAGCCAAAGTGTATGGTACTGTCAGCATCCACACATGGAAGGATGCTGTAAACCCTGGTCAAATGTTCAGGCTGTGATGGATCACCGAGAATTTCTTTTTTATCCCCTAATTCTTCCTTTTTTTGTTCTATTATACTAAGCCTATCACTTCAATCTGATTAAGTTTAGGCAGATAAACATCCTGCCATCTGTCAAGAAACTTTTTACACTGTTTGCTTGCTGGAGGAAGTGCAGCCGTTTTCCTTTTTGGGTTACAAAGACTGCAGGGAGATGCTGCCCTGTTTCCCCAAGAACGAACTTACTTAACACCCCCATGTGCCCTTGGCCTGCTGTGGGCTCTGAGTTTAGATTTTGTTTTAAGAGGCAGGGAATTATGTTTGTCCTTAAACACAAAGAAGGAGGTGCTACCTACCACTTCAATTTGCATTTTGCTGTTTGTATCTCTGGCTGTGTTACAGCTAAATGACAGGCTGGGGGGGAGGCATGGGAGATGTCCCCCTGCCATGGGGAGGGTGCAGTGAATGTCATAAAATGTCCATTTTCCTGTGCAGCTCATGGCTAGGACACCCTTCCTACACAGACACCCCAAGGGAGGGTCCTGGTTGAGAGCTGACCCTCACCCATTTTTTGGGACAACCCAGCATCTATAAAGATGTCAAGGAGGTGCAGCCAGGAGAGGAGAGGAGGGGCCTCCATCAAACTCCAACCCCATCAAACTCCAACCAGTGCCACAACCCCGAGGGTCAGCGACGTCCCCAACCCCCCGGACCCCACAGACACGCCCGGCCGCGGGGACAGCACAGAGAAAAGAGACACAGGCCGGGGGTTATTGAACCAGGAAGCTTTATTTACACAGTAAAAGTAACAAGCAATTTCCTGAGATTGAGCTGCTCTAGTGCAATCAAGTCATGGAGGGGGCAGGAGCAGCCTCCTCGCCCGCCCGCCCGCGGAGGGGACACCTCGGGCAGCCCCTCCCGGGACACGCACGGCCCGCGGCGCTTGTGCAATTGCCAGCGAGGCTCGGCTACTACAGGTCATAGCTTCAGAAGGCTTTGTTTGTATTCTTCTTCCCATTTTTTTTTGTTTCGTTTTGTTTCGTTTTTTTTTTTTATTTGGCCGTCCTTTTTCTTTCTTGAACACCGAACCCACACACGCCGCAAAGCACTGCTACAATCCTAGAACATCCTACATCAGTCTGCTCGCCTGGGCAGCCAGGAGCTTTAAACAATGCACTTGAAACACAACTTTTATTGGCCAAACGGGCTATGCTAGCACGTGGAAAAATTACAGTCTATTTTACAAACGCTTCTTTTTGTTGGTTTCTTTTTTTCTTAATGTACTCTTTCATAGGACAGGCTCAAAGAGCTACATCTGCACAACACACAGCAAACTCCTGTGTGCCTGCTAAGACTTTCTGTGTTAAAATCCTACTTTTTTCAGGATGAAGAACCTTTTATTGCTGCTGCCACAGCTTTGGTGTCATCCCAAAACGGCTGCTGCCCAGACTGGGTCACACCTTGGACAAGCCACTGAGTCCCTTCACAATAATGAGCCTGTTTCAGCTACCTAGCAAGGAATAACATCCCTTGTCTGCATATTACTTTAGTATCACATTCTGGCAGGTGGCAGCAGTTTGCCAGGGGATTTGGAGGGTTCCCAAAGCATCTGTGTAATAGGTGAAGTCCTTTACAAACCAAGAGCAAGACCCCCAAGGGATGCCCTGCTCTCCCACTGCGTAGGGGATGGATCTCCTGACACCAGGGGAGCAACGCCACTTCTGACTTTACAATCAACAGGATGTCCCCTGAATCTGAGGCACATACTATATTATATTTAATATTTTTAATTACTTTATATATATATTTATATATATATAAATCCACAAATGTTTTACCTCTACAGAGAGAGAGAGAGAGAGAAATTTTAAAAGTAAGGCTTTCTTAAACTGAGAATAAGTACGTGAAATCATACAAACCCAACAAGAAATACCCAACAGAACACCACTGTGGCCTCAAAACTGTCGCTAACTGTAGTCTGTGCCTACGCCAACGTGCCCAGTGTAAGGCCATGACTCATTGGAGAAGCGTTTTTAGTAAGGCAAACGGGTTGTGCTGAATGTAAACTGAATGCTACAGCTACGTCCAGGACAGCTGGGCCATCGGCCACCAGGTCCAGGACAGCTGGGCCATGGTCCATTGGCCACCTTCCCGCTCTGGGGGGTTAGCATGGCACCAGGAGCAGCCCTTGGAAAGAAAACAGAAGCCCTTAGGAATTCCAGCCCTGGGAATGCCCATGCAAGAGCCCACTCGGGCGTGGATTTGGGTGAATTTGCCCTTTGTTGCTCAGCTGAGGAGGTGCCTGTGGCCAGCAGGAGCCTGTGAGCCCCGAGACCGGGATGTGTCAGTGGTGGAGAGGGATGGATGGAGCATCAGGAAGACTCAAATCCAACAGCTGTGCTGTGAGGGTGCAACTGCAGGGGCACGGACAGAGGGGCAGCAGCCTGGGAGAACACTGGCATGGCTGGATCCTCCACAACAGGAGGGATAAAAATTAACCCAGGATATATTTTCTTCTAAGTGATGCAACAAGCGACACTATAAAAGAGCTGGAGGGTTCCCCAAAATGAAAAGACATCCCTGTCAACCCCTCCCTGAATATCTGGGGCTCGTCCTGCTTGCTTGGAGGGAGTGGACATGGCCACAGCCACCAGCAAAACCTCAGCAGTGCCAGGACAGGGGTAACAACCGATGGGTTCCACTGTGGTGGGAGATGCCACACGCATCCCAAACCACTGTGGAGAAAAGTGCACTAACACAACCAGAAATGATGAATGAAACCTGTACCAGCAGCTCTCAGCCCTTCTGAGTTATTGACCCTCAAGGCAATGCCAGCAGGGGTGCTGAACCCCATTAAAAACGTCCTGTCTTCAACTGCTCTCAGTATAAATGGGTTTTTTTCCTTTCTCACGTTTGCAAAGCTCGGGAAGTAACCCCTGAGCTTGAAGGAACCAGCAGAAGAATCCAGAAGATGCTGGAAGCCATTTGTACAACTTTCCTAGAGCTTTAGACAAACAAATTAATAATAAAAAAAAACAAAACAAAACAAATCTAGAGGGAGAAAAAAAAAAAGTGTCCTTCTAAACCTGTTAGCAAGTTTTTTAGCAAAGAGAATTCATATCATACAAACATAATGGTCACCACTTTATCTGTGCTTTAAAAAGGCACAGGAAGAGGAAAAGCTTTCAGTGCTGCTACCTGGATTTTCAGCCTTTTGCCAGCTGACTTTGTCAAGTAACCCCTCCACGACGTGCCTCGGGCAGGCAGCCCTTCACAGTAAAGCCAAAAAAAAGAGGGTGGCAGCCGTGCCCTGGGTAGCAAAGTGGGCACAGCTGCTGGTAAATGGGTAAACAACCCAGCCCTGCTCAAAACAGGGTGTTGGGAACCTAAATGAGGGTGGCACTGAGCCTGAGTAGGGTTTTTTTTTTCCCAAAAGAGTTGAGAGAGGGGGCTGGGAAGAAAAAAAATAGGGAAGGAAGGCATTTGAGCATCCCCATGCAGCACCCAGCAAGCGCTGCTGCAGATGCCACCCCGCATGGGCCAGGGATCTGTTTAATTCCTCACCAGGAAAAGGAAAACTAAAAATAAAGGAGTGAAAATCCAGCTCTTGCCATTATTAAATTTAAGCAAAACACTTCACTCGTGATTTCCTTCTCATGGCACTGCCAGGGCCATGGGGAGCGAGGAGGGTGCTGGGGCCCGCTCGGGATGTGGCCAGAGAAAAGGAACCGTGGCCACCCCACCTGCCACCAGCCAGTGCTGGGTTTGCAAATCTCAATATTCTGCTTTTCCCTCCCTTTCTCTGGCCCCAGGGGTGGTGGTTTCTCCTTGTGCACCCCTCTCTGAACTAGCACAGGTGGGACCTGTGGGAGCACGGCCAGCTCCATCAGCTCCACCCCTATCCTGGCAAGAGCCATTTACTCGTGGATTCCGCGGTTTTTGGCGATCCCCGTGCCTGGTTTCCCCGTGGGACAGGCACCTTCCTCCGACTGGCTGATCTCTGGCTACAGTAGTTACAAAGAATTTCAAGATTTACACACGCATGCACACGAATTCCTCTAAATACCTGATGAAATTTTGGCAAAGCTGCTTCATCCCCTCCAGCTGACAAGAGGAGAGCAGTGACAGAATCCCACAAACTCACTGGCAACGAGGAGCCCTCCACGGCTCCGCTGGCAGCCCCCGGGCCCCAGGGCGAGAAGAGCTGCTCCCTCCTCAGTTGTTTTCTATCTGCTCGATGTCGATCTCGCCGTCCAGCTGGAAGAGGCTCTCGGTGCCCGTCCCGCCGCTCCTCCAGGCCGCCCTGTCCTCGTCCTTCCCGGCGCTCTCCTCCTCCTCCTCGCAGGACAGGTCATCCCTGCTGGCCCGGCGGTCCTGGGGCCCGGCCCGTGGTGGCTCCGGGACCGGGGTGCAGGCGGGGGTTCTGCCCGGCATCACCTCCGGGGCCGCGGGCCAAGGCTGCTCCCCGGGCCCCGGCAGGCGCTGGCAGCCGTCCTCGGCTGTGCTGCTAAGGCAGGTGAGGCTGTTGAAAGTCTGGCGGTTCTGCAGAGGCAAGGGGAGAGAGGCAGCTGAGGTAGAATCCTGAAACCGGGGTAGAAGTTACACCAGGTGAGTCAGGAGTCTTCCTGACCCCAAATCCCTCATCCCAACAGAAAACAAGCAGAGCAGCAGGAGCACTCAGCAGGTCCCCAGGAGATGGACAGATGCTGCAACCCCCCACCCATGACAGGTCCTGTGGCACCCCTGCCCCTGCAAAAAGGCATCAAAACCACCCCCAGCCTGCTCTGGATCAGTCCCATCACCATCTCCACCCCAGTTCCACATGTAAGGCATTACAGAGCTCACAAAAAATGAATGAACATTTCCAACAACTCCATTTATTAGCCAAGAGAAACTTCAACCCTTTCTTAAAGTAGCTGGAGCTCGTGTCCTGCTAAACCCTCCTAGTGATGGCTTATGGCTGTTCCCCTCACTAAAGACCAGGGAGGCACCGTTGTCTGTTCCCCAAGTCTCCACGCCTGGTTGCCTTGGCCAGGAACTTGATTTAGTTTATGTACTGTCACGTCTTCTGAACAGTTTCAAACTCTGAGAAGGACAAGGAGCACTCAGGCATTCCAAACCCTCTGGAGTAGAGCATGAAGAACCTCCCAGGGGCACAGCCTGGCCACAAGCGTGCTCACCTGCCAGGGAATGCCTTCAGCCCAGGCTGGTTTTTAAAAAGGCAAATTAAACCCTCATTACTGAGTGCCAGTGGAAATAACGAGGCCATCCCAGTGCTCAGTGTGCTCTGAGCAGAAGGAGACTGAGGAGGATCTCAGCAGCTTGTGGAACCTCTCATCAAGCCAGGGTATGATGGTGCATTCACTTCTCAGACATTTGGCCTGGGCACATCCCATGGGATAGGCCTGAATGGAAATTCAATAAACACCTGGGAGGAAGGCAGCCCCCTCACTAGCTAGGGATGTTCACCTGCTACTTTTGGTCAGTTTTGGGTCCCTCAAAACAAGAAAGAGGGGCTGGAAAGTGTCCAGAGAAAGGAACAGAGGTGGGGAAGGGTGTGGAGCACCAGGAGTGGCTGAGGGAGCCCAGGAGAACAACAGATCATTGGTGACACAGAGTGACAGGGCTGCTGCCTGTATCTGCTCTGGCTGGCCCAATTCAGGACCAAACACTCCTCACTGGCATTCCCAGGGAATTAGGCAAGTTTGCTTGAGGGTTTTTTCATTCAAATCCAGGTAAGCTGGGAGCAACTCCACCAAAATAACTCACCCCAAGCTGTAAAGGAAGGAAGATCACCCATCCACACAGCCCCTAAGGGAGATGCAGGGGCTCTGTATCACACCCCAGTTGGTTCTTAACAAATCAAAGGACTTTGTGCTGAGTTGGACCCATGGACCACTGCTCAGAAGCTTTGGGTGCTGCACTACCCCATGCACACAGTAAAAACAGTCATTGCAGAGGCTGCTGTAGGTAAACAGAGAAGCTCCTGCTGCCCCAGGAGGAGTTGGCCACTGCCCAAGCTGGGGGAAGCTACGTTTCTCATGGCCTTCAGTCTCTGAAACCTTTAAAAACCCACAAGCCCCAAGCCTGTGTGAAAAAAAGGGCATTTGTTCTTTAATTATGCAACTGCACCCAGTCCTCACGTCATCCTGGTCGTATTTTTTAAATCCCAGCCGTGCCTGTGTCATCTGGGTGCTGAGCATGCCACAGCTTCAAGCAGAGAGCTGCACACTGTGGTTAATGGACAACTCATAATTACCACTGGAGAAGGCCCGAGGACATAGCAGAAATATTTTCTAAGCACTTCACAAAATTTGCAAGCATATTTCCAACAGTGATTGAGGCACTTGAAAAGCCTAGGTCTCCCAAAAATCAACAGCCCTCTCAGAAGTGCAAATCCCTTCTACAAACAAAACTCTGGCACTTTTGGGAATGTTAATTTTTTTGCCTTCTTGATCGAGCTCATCTCCTGGATCAGGCACTTCCCAGTGTTTGGTACCCGGGTGTGGACATGCTGGGCTGCTACAGGTGGGATAGAGCATCCTGAGAGGATGGGAGATGCTCTCCAGCGCTTCAGAGGAGATGAGTGACTCCTGTGGTGGTGAATGAAGGAGGATGCAGGCTGGAGAGTAACTCAGCAGGTCCACAGCACATTCTTCCCCTCCAAAAGAAAAGCATTTCCAAGCTCAGACATGTCTCAGGGAACAGCCATGAAGTAACTTGACTTTCAGGGAAATTTTGCATTTTATGGGACTTTGGCAAGACAACCAAGCCAAGAGCCTCATTTTTCCTGCTCAAATCCACACACACAACCCTTGGGTCATTCCAGGGGATCCAAGGGGATGGAAAACCCCTTCTGATGGTCCCGGTGCTGCCAGCACTGCGGCAGCTGCTGGTGGAGGAAGGCCACAAGCTGGGCAGAAGAGCTCCCTCTGGGGCAGGTTGGACAGCTCAGAAAACAAGTTTTCACAGGCACTGGCTGCCTCAAAACCCCATAGCTCACCTTGCCAGTGGCTGTGGTCAGGAGGGTCCTGCCAGGATGGTGATCACCGAGCCAGCATTCCATGGGCTGGCTGTGGAGCAGCAGTGGATCAGCCACCACCATCAGTGCAGTGTCTGTCTGCAGCCCTTCCAGAGTTCTTTGCTCTTTTTTTTTATTATTTTTTGGGTGAATTTAGCACGTGCTGAGGTGCTGAGCTGGCAAAACTGGGCAGTCAAGTCCCCTATTGATGTCAGAAAAGAGCAGGTTTGGTGGCACAATGTGCTGCTTGTTCCCTATGGCCAGGCAGCCCTGGGCCCCTCTGAGCCTCTCCACAGCCTTAGCCTCCAATGCCAGACAAAAAGGGGTGTCAGGCACCTCAGATCCTGTTGGTCTCAGGGAAACTGTGGGAATCCCACACAGATGGCTTTTGGGAGATGTTTCTGGCCATCCTGACTTCACCCAGTGAGCACCTGTAACACACCTTACACCCAGACCACCTTTACAGACCACCAGGACCCATTTTTGACCATTTGAGGCACTGGTTTTTTCTGCCCCAAACCTCCCCAAAGCTGCCTTAATCCAGAATGCTGAGTGAGCCCTCAGAGAGAAAACGAGGCATGGCTAATGGAAGTGCTTGA
Organism: Pycnonotus jocosus; assembly: GCA_013400435.1. Classification (NCBI taxonomy): domain Eukaryota; kingdom Metazoa; phylum Chordata; class Aves; order Passeriformes; family Pycnonotidae; genus Pycnonotus; species Pycnonotus jocosus. Next base: position 457,849 of record VWYP01004898.1, on the reverse strand, counting down.
AAAATCATCTAAAAATGCATAAATAAGAAATTCTTGGCCACTTGGAATAAGCTGCAGGGTTGCTCCAGAACAAAGCCCTTCTTGCATGCTGACCAAGCTCAGGCTGCTTCTCTTTCCCACAGGGTCTTGTGATGCTCCACACTGTGCAGAGACCAAGGCTACAATCAGAGAAGGCTGCAGGAACTGACTCACCCCTCTCATCCATCCTTTCCCTCAGGTTTTCCCTCCCCTCAGGCACATCAGGGATGGGGCTGGCAGCTGCAGAGCCCTGACAGCAAACTGGAGAAATCCCTCAGCAGCATTCCTGTGTCTGACTCTTCCCGTGGTAAAACACCCAGCTGTGAACTCTTCCCCAAAATCCATCCCTGCAAACACGGTGGCTCTACCAGAACAAATATTAGCAGGACTGCCATCCCTGCGGTGATCACGGCTTTTGCTCAAACAACTTTTTTCTTCCTTTATTTTTCCACCCTGCCAGGTGATTGCCGCAGTTTTCCCGGGAAAGGTGTAACACTACAAGCTGTCAGCAGCACCGGCCCTACCTCCCAAGCTGTCATCACCTCCTGTTAGCACACTGGGCTACAGTTGCTTCGGAAAGCTGAAAATAACCCGGTGCCAGAAGGGAAGGGGGGAGCGGGCAGCGAGCTCCATGCGGGAATGATGAGCCTCTGCCAGCCCTCCCGAGCCAACAAAGTCACCTCCACCGGGGGATTCTCTGCCTGGCTCAGGTTCAAATCACTCTCTGAGGCAAACTGGAGAGTCAAACACCTTCAGCCTGAGTTGTTATCTTTGTATCGTTATATCGAAATGCTTTGGTTGTTCGGTAAATCGTGCCCGGCGTTTGTGCCAGGGAAAGCGCTCATCCGTGCTGCTGAGGAGGAGGGACAGGTGCTTGAGACTGGAACATGAGGCTGGAAAATGGGTTTGATTTGGTTCTTAAGCTCTGCAGAACTTATGGCAGCTGCTGTGATTTGGGCCACACACACACACATCACTGGGGCTCAAAGCCCTGCACTGCCTTTAAGGCACCCACAATCTTCTCCAGCTCCATCCCCAGGCTGGTTTCCTGGTGTGTGGAAATGGAAGGGACACGGGGAGGGAGCTGCAGCAAGCATGGTTTAATCCTGAGCCTCCAATAACCAATTCTCCTCTTTCTAACAAAGGAGCATCTCATCAGCAGCTTTGCCAGCAGGTCCAGGCTGCAGCGCTGGCACAAGCACATTCCAGGCTCAGGGATGCCCCAGTCTCACCTGCACCTCCCTTGCTGCAGTGTGGCCTCCCCAAAAAGAGAGAGACACAGTCACCTTGTCCCAAGGAGCACTGGTGACCACTGCCACACGTGGCTCCCAAAATCAACATTGCCTCTGGGGGAAGGTCAGGGGCTTGCATCGACCCTGTCCTCCCATAGAAGGAGCCTCTGAGTGATGAAGTGTTGGGAAAGAAATGCTGCAATACCTGAGGAAGGAGAACACAGCAGGCAGTGATGGAGGGTGTGAAAAGCAAAAGGAGCCCGTGTGCTGGTGCAGAGCAGAGCTGGGTTAGACGCAGTGTTGCCACGTCAGGGAGCTCAAACTCATCTGCTACTCTATTTTCTTTAATAAACCTAAACCTGACTCGTCCCCAGAGCTGACAAAACTCCAGGATTTGGAGTGGCTCATCTTTGGAGAAACTCAGTGATTTGACTTGTCCCAAATTAGGATGAAGTATCACTAATATGGAGTTACTCTTTTTTTCTCAGCCCTATTCCATTTTCACGCTTCATAATTTTCACCACAGAAGTAACATTTCTGTTATGCCACTGTGGTTCTCACTTCAAGGCCTCAATGATAAGGCAGGACCTTATAAAAATTAAAACCAGACTTCATGCCACTGTTTTAGCAGCACTGAAAAGAGAATATCAGCAAGTAAAGCAATAAAATCCCATTGTGGATAACCAAAAATCCAGAGTGTGTGGCACCTGCACCCACTGCCTCCACCTACCACGACCTCCTGCAAATCCAATGCAGACTTGCAATACACCTCACTTTTCTGTCACAACCTCAACCTGAGCTAACCCTGAGCATCTTTCTCTGGAAAGGAAAAATGACGGGCCTTTATTTATTTATTTATTTATTATTTATTTAGCATCATTTCCTGAAATGCCTTGCCTTCCTGAAATGCTTTTGGAGATTTTTGCAAGGCAAGTGGTTCCAAGTAACTCCCAGCAGCTCCTATCTAACTCAGTAGTTTCTAGAGTGCTGAAGCTTTTTGTAAACCATCATGAAAAATTCTTTTGGGCTTTTTTGATCCAAAATGCCTCTTTTGAGCATGCTGACTCCTTCAAGGGTAAATCTCTGTGCTTTTCAAAGCTGTTTTTCGGGAGTCACACAACATACAAGCCTGGGGAGGGGAGGGTTAATCAGCACGTGGTGAATCAGATGTGCATCCTCGGGACACAATTGGATTTTGTCCATGTTTGGGACAGACACTGCCAAGCTTTGTTTGTGCTCCCAGCCCTGCCCTCCCATGTGAGTGTGAACAGTGGGTGCAACACCCAGCCCTGCATCCCTGGGGCTCGGGGTGGGATGGAGCTGGGAGCAGGGGATGGAGGATGGAGGCAAGAGCAGGAGACACAGCCAGGAGCAGGGGATGGAATGGGATGGAACTGGGAGAGACCTCAGAGCCCCTTCCTGTGCCTGAAGGGGCTGCACTAGAGCTGGAGAGGGACTTTAGACAAGGGAGTGACAGGATAAGGGGGAATGCTTCCACAGGGCAGAGTTAGATGGGATTTGGGGAAGGAATTATTCCCTGGGAGGATGGGGAGGCCCAGCCAGCTGTGGCTGCCCCTGGATCTCTGGAAGTGCCCAAGGCCAGGTTGGACAGGGCTTGGAGCAGCCTGGGACAGTGGAAGGTGTCCCTCCCACCTTCAAACCAGCCAGTTTCTTTTTGATCCTTAACCAAAGGCTTTTTCCCACCAAGCCACAAACTGACCTTTGCAGACTCTCATTCCTGTTTATTTAAAAAACACTGGGGCTTGGAAGCAGGAATCTCTCTCAGAAGTTACATCAATAGCAAACTATTTCCTGGGATACGTATGGCATTTAAAACCTCCAGTTTTTTGCCTATCAATACATTTGGAAATATTTGTCACCAGCTCAAGTGGGTGCTGACGCCAGCCAAGATGACTGCCACCTCTCCTGCCCTCTCCAGAAAGCCTGAAAGGTGCCAAAATTTAAACAGAAAATCTACTTATGTGAAAATTAGAGATTTTTATCCCTCAAGGAAAAACTTGGGTGCTCAGAGAGGAGAGGTCCCTTCTCCCACCCTACAGTTTGAAACTTCTTCCCACTCAGTGCCAAGACCAGCCTGAAACATTCCAAACTGGTGGGCTGCTCACTTCAGCTCTGGAAGTGTACAAACTCCTTTGTGCATGGCTCCTCTTGGAAACTGCCATTACTCCTAAGTTTTGGAAGGGAAAACAAGGCAGAGGGGCCAGCCAGGCTCCCAATCATCATGAGCATTACACACTGCACTGTGCCTGGAGACCCTCTGGAACCCTCCCAGGCTGGAGCTGATTTTAACCCTGAAAACAACAAGAACCACACATCCTCATTTCAGGGGGATGCTCCTGTGATTCCTGGGGCAGATGACTCCATCTCTTGCAGGCACGTGCTCCTCGTAGGGCAGTGAAGTCACCCTGTGAAAGGCTCTGTCTGTCCAGGCAGCCAGGGAACAACGTCAATGGTCCCCTTGTGCCCAGACCCTTCCCACAACAGGCACAAAGTCCTCTCTATAGCTCACCCTCACCAGGCACACCCAGGGCTTCCCCCTCACCACCTCCTCAGCTGCTGCCCACTGCTGCCAGCACCCTCTCATCCACCCATCCCTCACAGGGAAAAAGCTGTTTATGAACTCATAACCACGGGATGCTCTCCATAAGCCATGGAGATGCAGAGCAATATTGTATTTGAATTGCTTTATTTATCCTAGAGTAGATTGTCTCTGTCTCATATACTGCAAGACATTACATAATACAGAGCTTCACAGAGGACAAATACTTTGACAGCTATCCTCAGTGTTCACAGGTACAAACTTTGCAGAAGATTTAATGGATATTAGAGGAAACTCAAGAGGAAAAGACCAGGAGTACAGTATTTGTTAGGAGAGATGCAGCTCTGCAGACTGCAGCTTGTCTGAAGGCTCACAGAGGGACTAAAACCTTGAAGAGCCATCAGAAATATGGCACAAGAGCCACCTCCAAGCCTTGATTTGCTACCAATACACAGATCCTACAACTGGGAGGAACCAGTACCTCACCACATCTGATAATTCCTGTCAGCAGTCCAACACCTTACGTGCCACTAAGACACGTGTGCCTTTCTTTTCATGGAAAGTTGTATTTTCAAACTCTACAGCACCACCCTCCACTTCCAGCCAGGGCTACTCCTGTTTGGGGTCATCTCTAAAAAGGATAGCTTTGTTTGGAGCCATCCCAACACAACTTGAAATCTTTCAGTGACCACCACATCAGAATTTCAGATGGCAGGAAGCAGAATGGGGAAGAGATAGCAAGGCCTTGCTTGGCCACAGCTGTGCATTATTGCAAATTCCCACTGAGGGGGGCAGTCACTGGTGTGAGGGACGTGTCATGTGTCCCCTGCAGCTGCCCAGAGCCTGGTGAGGGAAGGCAATCTGCACACACCAACATCAGGGCTGGCTTATGGCTCAGCTTCCCGTCGATGACTCAGCCAAGCCACCAAACCCAATGTTTGCGCTGCCATGAGACGTTTCGGCACACCCCACCCCAGATCCCAGGAAATGTTCACACCAGGATGGCAGAAAGCAGCAGATGTGGAGGTGGGACATGTCAAGTTCCTCTGGAGAAGAATCCACCACACCATGGGGGAGGAAAACCCAGTGGGTGTCTCTCCACCACACAGCATCCCTGGCAGAGTGTGATTTTATTTTAATAAATCCATCTTCTCACCTAACTCACACAGATGCTTCTCCAAGTGACTTGCAAAGGGTAAAACCACTCATTCCTGCCAAAATCAGCCCAGCTGGAAGGACTCCTGGGGTCTAAGCCACCTCCTGTCAGCGTTGTGACACTCCTCATCTCCCATTTATTTTAGATGCACCCACATCAGAGAAAGAAAAAACAACTCTTTGGAAAACCTCCCAATTCATGGAAAGATCTGATCCCAAGCATTTCTGATCATGTCCTGCCAGTACAGATACAGTCCCTGGGGCTGTGAGGCCAAGAGCACTGTGCCTGGGAAGGAAAGCTGTGAGGAGATTCATTAACACTCTCTCAGAACAGCTGCTGGGATCAGGAAGGTGGGATATATCCTCCTTGGGCTTGTGCTTCACATGGAAAGAAGGAATAAAAGCTGAGGCTGGAAAGCAAGCCCAAACCCTACACTGAAATGAGAGGATGGCTCACGTCCCCATGTTAAGGAGGTCAGAGATGCCAGGCCAGGTACCCAAACTCTCCTTGATTGGGGTGAAGAATAGAAGCCAGCTTCTTCCCACCTCACTTGCCTCCGGACTCAGGATAATTAAATGAGGACACCTCCTCGACACCCACTTACCTGAGAGCCCCCTGGATCACTCCCAGTTTAAAGGCAAAGAAGCACAAGGCAAAGTGTTCATGTGCACTTAAAAGGAGCAGAAGGATTGCCGTGGTGCCTGTGGCTTTTAAAAACTGTTGCTCTTTCAATGACAACCATGTGCATGGTTTGGTTTCTGCCCGACACTGAAGTCTGTCTGGTTTGGTGCCATATGAGTGAATAATAAAGGCAGGGATATGGGCTCACCTTCCCTCTCTGGGCTATGGGAATTGCAGACAGAAGAGACACAACCAGGATTTTGAGGAATGAAAAGCAATATTTTCCTAAGTATTTTCACTCCCAGCCTAACTTCAACATTGAGATTTCTCTCTTAATTAGCCCAGTTATGTAGCCATGTAATTGCTTCCAGGAGCGGCTCCCTCCCCTCCTGCCTGGCCTAAATATCCCTCCTGGTATGAAGAAAACATTTCTTTCAGGTCAGATTATTTTTATTTTGATTATGGTACCAGGTTTTAGGCCTACAAACACATGTGGTTACCAGCACAAGTGAAAACCAATCTACTGCCAGAGCCAGATGCTGATCCTGTACCCAGCACCTCAAAGCTGAATTTCCACTTTAACATAAGCACCCAGGGGCTGAGGGAAAGCCCCATGTCTCAGCTTCCCCATCTGAAAAGTGAATCCTTCGTGGGTAACTGGAAAGTCCAGTCTGGACTTTGACTGTCCTTTGCTTTACCCATTGCACACTCGGTGTTTCTGCCCCATATAAACCTAGATTTGAGTGCACTTGCAGCCACACAGACTCCTGCCTTTATTTCAGCTCTGAAATCACCTAACTTTGCAGTCTCCTGGGCTGGAAGCATTAAAAGCAGCCTGGGGGATACCCAAATGTGCAGGGTTTTCTAGAGCCCATTTATTCCCCACGAGGAATTATTTGGTTTTCCTGGCATTCCCATCCTGAGGAGGGCTCTGACCGTGCTCCACCAAAGGCAAGAATGTTCCCCATGACTTGCCTCATCCTGCTCATCCCTCTGTGCCAGTCCTCCCACGTCGAGAGCCGCCTGCCAGGGCTGCTCTCCACAACCCCTCAGCTCTCAAACCCTGGCCCTTGGAAAGCTTTGCTTTCTTCCCACTCTGCTCCTGCCTTGCTGCCCCACACCCAGCAGCACATCCGTGCCTTGGGGATTCACCCTCTGCCACGGGCACCTGAGCCTGGCTGGGTTTGCTGCCTGGAAACTGAAAATATCCATGGGACTTGCTTGGATTGGATCCCAGCAGGGAGTTCCTTAGTGATGCTGTTGTTGGTTGTTGGTTGTAGCAACCGCCGGGAGTTCAGCAGCTCTGGCCACCCAGCCCGGGCCAGAGGGACAGGAGGGGCTGCCAAAGGGGGTGCCCACTGACATCAGGAGAGATGCTGCACCAGGAAACCCCTTCCCCATCCCTACAGAGCTCGTGCCACACAGTGTGGAGCTTCCAATCCTTTCCTTGTAGTGTCACTTCTCCCAGAAGATGAACCACCCCAACACAGAGCAATGCTGAGCGTTCAGGCATTGCTTTCTCACTCTGGAAGATGTTTTGATGTGGAGGACAGCAGCCAGAGAAAACACAGCTATTCCTCAAGCTGAGGGTTTTCCAGGAACATGGACTGAGCTGCTTTTGGACATCCAAGAGATTAGATTTTTTGTCATCCTTGGATCACGCACCCATGCCAAAGCTGTGGCCATCCAAATTATAAACATGTGCCTGGGTTCAGCATCCACTGGAGGGAAAGGGAAGCTCCTGCTGACCCTCAGGATCTCCTTTTTTTCCAAACCAGCCAACAAACTTTCCCCCTTGGACTGATGCAACGGAGAAGCTGCCTCAGGACATCCTCAGAGTGCAACAAAGCTCTGTCCAGCTAAAGCCTGGACAGTCTCTTCCTTCCCTGTCCATCACACCAGAGAACCACAGAACGGTCTGGGCTGAAAAGGTCCATAATGCCCATCTGATTCCACCCTCTGCCATGGACAGGAACACCTTCCACTGGGCTGGGGTATCCCAAGCCCCTTCCAACCAAGCCTTGAACATTTCCAGGGAAGTGAATGATGCTTTTCTGCTTGTACAGAGACAATCAGGGGACAGTTGTGCTATTCTGCCCAGTGGCTAGTAAAATATAACAACACATCTATGTGGTTTTTACTGTCCATCCAGCTTATTATCTAATAAAATAAGCTTGGCATAATAAACACTGTTGTTGTGATTTATGAAAAGACAAGAGCAATCCTCATGTTTTTTGCCTGATCTTACCCAAGTATGTGACTCCTTTACCCTTTTTATCCTGTCAACTCCTCTGGAGGAGGAAAAGATGATCTCTTCTTCCAATACCACTACACTCCTTCAAACACAGTCTGCAGTGCCAAGCACAGAACACCATAAAATATTTTCTTGCAAGGCGAAAATGCACACACAGTGTTGGATCTCACCCATATGGTGAATTTCTCCCAGCAGTTTCCCTGCAGACAACAAGGGGATGCCTTGCACCAGACAGGCTATGCTAGCCCCGGCACTACAAAATATCTTTGGGGCAAACACTCCCAATACAGATGACTCTGGGATGGAGCACAGCAGGCAACCACATGGAACTGAAACCATGGGGGAAATTTTAAGGCCGGCAGAAGATGACAGGCCACCCTGGGAGGTGGCCAGGGTGCTCCTGCTCCAACACTGAGAGCCCTGGGGCCTTCACACCCCCCATTATCTCCATTTCACACTGAGCTGATGGTGTCATTGACTTTGTGAATGTAAATTATTGATGTGGGAAATGTCAAATCATAAAACTTATGCGTGTAGAAGGTGTGGAAGGGAAATGTCCTTCAATGCAGCCTCTTGCTCTGTTTTTTTGCTAATGTCCAGTCACTTGGTCCAGCAGGGAGAGGACCAAGGGGCAAAATCCTCCCTGATTCATGCTTCAGATCTGTTATCTGGCTCTGTGCAGCAGATCGAAGAGGGAGGTTGTGCTCTGTGTTAGCAACTGAAAATGAAACGTGATAACATCTCCAGAGTGGAAAATTACAGAGCACAAGAGCAAGTAAAGCCCGTAGCAGCAAGAATTCAGCACCTGACAGAGCCAGGGCTGGGTGCCTTGGGGTGCTGCCTCCATCTCACCATGGCAGGCCCAAGGCTCCTCTCCCCTGAACTCAAAAATGTGGGGTTTAGCACATTCCTGTCAAAACACATGCCAGGAGAAAATGACAATGTGGTGGACTTGGTGTGCAAAAACCAGTGTGGAAGAGAAATGCATGAATGTGCTACAGAAATCCAGTTAGAAACGATCAGAATCCATTTTCTGCCTGGATAGAAGGATGCGTTTCCCCATAACACGTTATTCCTCACGCCACAGACCCACCCAGCCTGGAGGACTGTGAAGGCTCTCGAGCAAAGCAGAGAACACCCGATCCCCTTGCAGGGACGGCCCCGCCCGCCGCCTCTCACCTGGGTCATCTTGGCGAGGTCCAGCGAGGGCCGCTGCTCCTGGAGCTCCTCCGGCCTCCTCCGTTTGATCCCCACCTTTTTGTCGTTGAGCACGCAGGGCTGGGAGCGGCTGCGGGAGAGGCCGGCGGCGCGGCGGCCCAGCTCGGGCGTGGAGGCGGGCGTGCTGCAGGCCGAGGGCGCGCCGTACTCCGAGCACGAGAAGCGCTCCTGCGAGCAGGACAGGGACCTCTGAATGTCTACCCTGTCCCCGCCGTGCCCTCCGGCACCCGATCTCCTGGGCTGCCCGCCCAGCCGGCCGGCCAGGGCGGGGTGCTCGGCGCAGAGCGGGTTGGAGCGGGCGGGCAGGCTGAAGCTGGAGCTCCTCTGCATGGTGGCCACGCCGTTGGAGTAGCGCTGGACGCTGCCGCCGCTGTAGCAGCGCCTCTTCTCCACCGGCGTCCACACCTTGGAGCCCAGGGGCCTCCAGGAGGTGCCGCAGCCCGACATCTCATCGGAGAAGGACAGCGAGCGGCACTGGCGCTTGCTGGGAGGGGCGCAGGGGTGGCCGTGCGGGTCGCTGAGGCTCAGCTCCTTGATGAGGTTGGTGACGGAGCAGGTGGCGGCCGCGTCCCTCGGCCACCGCGAGCCCTCCTCGGCCTTGTCCGACAGGCAGTCCCAGATGCTGGCGCCCGGCTGCTCGAGCTGGAGCGGGCATTTCCTGCTGAGATCTCTCCATCTGTCATTTTCTGGTTGGGAAAGGAGAAAAGGAGAGGAAGAAAAAAAAAACAAACCAACCGACACAACACACACACACACACGCACGGGCATTAGCGTTAATTAATTCTGCGACTCGCTTTCTACGTCCATAAACAAAAAGAGTAGCATATGGGACGTTTTCCAGTACAAATTAATTAACTCTTGGAATATGGTTTCCTGAACTGCCAGCAGAGCGGGTTGTGTGGTGTAGATGGAGAGAGAGACAAAGTGACAGTCCCAGCAGGAGCAAAACTGCTAGGAGAAGATACAAACATGCCTGTGAATATTCCAGGTTGCACCAGCTAAGGGGAAGTCAGCGGTGTAAAATGTTGTGGCTATTGGTTATCTCTGTGCTAAACCATGTCTCAGATGTGTGCGGTTTGTCCCGGGCTCCACAACTGACAATTGCCTGAACTCACAGCTGAATTTAAAGAATGTGGAATCACAGAATTGCTAAGGTTGGAAAAGCCCTCTCGGATCATCGAGTTCAACCATTCCTCCAGCACTGCCAAGGTCACCACTAACCCATGTCCCCAAGGGCCACATCCACACGGCTTTTAAATCCCTCCAGGGATGAGGATTCCACCACAGCCCTAGGCCAGGGCTGGACAGCCCTTTCCATGAAGAAATGTTCCCTAAAATCCAATCTAAACCTCTGTTGGTGCAACCTGAGGCAGTTTCCTGTTGTTTTATTACTTTTTTACCTGGAAGGAGACCCCCACCTGGCTGCATCCTCCTATCAGGGAGCTGTGCAGAGTGAGAAGGTGCCCCCTGAGCCTCCTTTTCTCCAGGCTGAGCCCCCTTAGCTCCTTCAGCTGTTTTTATCAGACTTGTTCTCCAGACCCTTCCCCAGCTTCTCACCCATAGCCATGTCAGAAGAGAGGATTAAGGAGGGTGATCTCATTCCCACACACATCCCACTGAGAGCAAAAGAAGAAAGCAAAGCACCCTCAGGGCTGGGCTGCCCTGCAAAGGACGGGGCTCTCTGCAGATACACCTTCAACAACCAACAGGAAAACCATGGCAGGACAACCCCGCCGGCTGCTGCAGTGGAAAAAACTCATCAGCCAGCAGCCTCTCACCAGGGCCTGTTTTTGTCGTTGGCTGCTGCAAACAGAGCCCAGCCGTGCTGGAGAACCGTCGCTGCCAAGTTTCACATGATTGTATCTAAACCATGCAACATTTTGGGGGGCTTTTTGGGGTATTTCCACTCAGGCAACTGAAGGATGAAGTAAAAGCCGTGCCCAGCCCGCAGCTGCAGGTACCAGCCTGGTAGGGAAGGTGCAACGGTGCAGAACGCTTCTGACTGAGGTTACAAGTCAGGAGGTCAGATTTGGGGCCCCTTGCACCACTCCTGGCCGATTTTCCCATTTCTCCCTGCCTCCAGCTGCTGCCATAACAGCTCCAGCCACAAACAGCCTGGCTCTGCCCGCAGTAACCGCACGGCATTTCAGCTGTTGCTCCCCTCATTTTAATAAACACAATGAAAAGTGAGAAATCTGTGCTAGACAACTCCATCTATGTTTAGATCTTTATTATTTTTCCTCTGTGCTATGCTGCCAGCAGAGAGATTTCTTGGGTCAGGTCAGCAGACAAAAGAAACAGAAATAGAAGCCGATTTTTCATGGCAAGCTGCCACGATCCTCTGGCCGGAGACTGTACAAAAGGCCTTGGTGAGGAGGATACGGGACACCTTCCTCTTTCACCCCTGCTTCAGCACAAACAGCTATAAATCTTCCAAACCTGGCAAAGAAAATGGTGAAAGCACCACTATCCGCAGCCACAGCTTGGGGTTATTTGCTTTTCCCCTTGCACAGTGTGAGCTGGCACAGCCTGGCCCCTCTGAGTGCCCAGCCATCACTGACCAGTCCCAAAATACCAGATAGCCCAGAAAATGGGGTTTCAGTGCGAATAGGAAGCAGGTTGCCATGAAAAAAAATTGGAAATGGAGTAGTCCAAGGGCTGAGGGTATAATTAAAGAATTCTGGAAAGCCTTATTGAGGAAAAGCAGCTGGTTTTCTGCTCAGTTTTTAAAGACTAAGATTCCCATCCTGTGCACATTGATAACAATAATTACATTGGAGCCATTAATTCTGCTGCAGGTAAACATGTATTAATTTTCTTAAACGACAAACTTCAGCCTGGTTTACCCTGAGGCAGCAATTTTTCCCTGGATAAAACCCACCACGAGAACCCCTTGGTCTGCAAGGGGCTGGAAAACTCTCCTTTGCCTATTGAAAAACAAAGGGACAACCAGAGTAGGCTGTAAGTGCAGCCTGAAGGGCTCTTGCCCTGCTTAAACAGGTCCTTCCTGGCTTTTATTGTCCCTGGATGAAATAGCATCTTACTTCTGGATTTTGACTAAAAACCGCAAAAATAAAGACTGACACCTTAACAAAACCCAGCTGTTCTCTCACAAAACCCTTGTGGTGCTTGCAGGCTGGAGTCACATCCCAAAACTGGGGAGATGGGTGTTGTGTTCCCCCCTTGAGAGCTTTGCACTGTCCCATGGAGAGCAGGATCCACCCTCAGAGCATCCCAGCCAGGTTTCCAAAGGCTGAGCTCCAGGTTTTGCGGGACACATCAGGCACTTTGCAGCTCAGTGATGGCCCTGGGCTTTTGAAATGACTGCTGTGCTCCTCTGGTGACACAGAGTAAATTTTAATGGCCACTCATAACCACAGAGAAGGGTGTAAAACCAAAACGCTGACACAACTTTAACTACGGCGACACAAATGTGCTGCTATAATATTTTTACAGTTCCTTTTTATACATAATGCATGATCCTTCTGCTCAAGTTTCCTCCACGTTCTTTTCCCATGAAATAATTTACATTAATACATAATTTATTATGGCAACTTGTAAAGCAATTAGGGGTTTCAATCAATTTTTCTTATCCTTTTTGGCAGATAAATTCTCTTTGGAACCTCACCCAAACATTTGTCTGTGCACAGGTGCACACCCAATTTTTTTTTTTTTTTTTTTTTTTTTTTTTGTCCTGTGTTGTTCAAGTTGAATTTTGGTCTCACAGTCCCTGTGCACAGGGGAAAAGGCAGCCTGCATTTTCCACTGCCCCTTGTTTATGTTCAAGAGATAATTTCTAAGTGTGGAACACATTTAATAGCTGTAATTAGCTGATGGCAGTGTCAGGGAGCTTTCCTAGTGCAGAAATAAGATGAAAATACGGTGGGCAGAGCTGTGCTTCAATGGGAAATGAAAACAACAGCCTCAAAATCTACTCTGGAGATTAAACACACCTGTGGGCTGTGGGCTCCTTGTGCCAACAGCCTGCATGGGGGAGGGAAATCCCCAACCTTGACAGTGAAACGTGCCCAGCTCTTCAGCAGGATCTCTGGAGCGGTGTCCCTGCTCCAGCCACACCTCACCAGAATTCCCCAAGCAGCTTTTTCTCTTTGCAGGGTGACTGTGTTTGAATGTGCACCAAGATGCTCTACACTGATGGCCTTTCCAAAAAACCTTAAAATTCCAGAAAACCCTGGCTGAGAAAGAGGAGGCATGAAAGCCTGGCAGGTGCTTCCAGGATGCACTCAAGGGTGCATGAAGGGGTTCAGGGCTGGACTTGATGATCTTGAAGGTCTCTTCCAACCTTAATGATTCCATGAGCTGACTTTTCTCCTGGTTTCTTGGCTTTCCTCTGCCACCCAAGGATGGTGAAAAGCCACTTCCAAGAAAGAGCTGTGCAAGAGTAAGCCCAAGGCTGCAACCCTGCCCCGGCACGCTCGGAATGATGGTGTTGCCAAACGTGGTGGAGGAGTGAAGTGAGAGTGCCAAAGGACAGACAAGCTGACCTGTGTGCCCCATCCCTCACCCTGCTCTGCTGCAGCACTCAAGGACAAACTCTGAGACAGCCTTCCATGGGAAAATGGAAATTATGGCTGCTATGAGAAGAGCACTTCCCAGAGGATGAGTGCAGGATCTGTCCCCAGTGGGTTCAAAGCCATCCTCTTCCTCCCTTTTACAATCAGGGCTGAGACTGGGGTCCTGCATGCACAAGCACCTTGTCACAGCCTCAATAAAACCCTGCCTGCAGCTTCCCTCAGAGATAATTTCTTGCTTACACAGAAAACAGGAGGTCACGGCTGTCAGCACACACCTACTGAGCTTCTCTCACTCAGCCAGGTGGGACAGGGCTTGGAGCAACCTGGGATGGTGGAAGGTGTCCCTGCCATGGCAGGAGGTGGAGTGAGATGATCTTTAATGTCCCTTCCAATTCAAACCATTCTGGGATTCTCTTACTTTTGACTTCCTGTATTGGAATTTTTCTGTCTTTGAGTGGAAAGCAAGAGACATGGGCAGGGACACCTTCCACTATCCCAGGTTGCTCCAAACCCCATCCAACCTGATCTTGAACATTTCCAGGGATAGGGCAGCCACATCTGCTCTCTGCCAGGTCCTTACCACCCTAATGCCACAATTTTTTAATATGCTATCTTTTTCTAGCACAGTCACTGCTATTTTCACTGGGGACCTGCCACAGAGACTGCTGAGGGAGGAAAAGGGAAAAAATGAGGAAAAACCAAAAAAACTGTCCATCAATAGGATAATTCTTCCACTACTGGATGTTTCAAAGGCCCATCAAGGAGAAGAGAAAGAAGTAGTTGTTGAATTTATAGTTTTAGGCATTTCACCTTTAATCTTCCTCCAGGCAAAGGACTATATAAAGATAAAACCCAGTCTTTTTAGTAATATTATCATTTCACTGGCAGAAATATTTCTCACAAATCTAAAAACCAAAAGATTATTTAGGTCACTCTGAGAATTGGACCTAACCATGCATCATCCAATATATCAAGTCTTTATTAATGTCTACTCAATATACTGAGTTTGGCTACAATCTATGATCCATTTTCAGATTCTTGCAGTGTTTAGTACCTTACAAGAAAAGCTCCAAGGTTTGGATGATGCTTTCCCTGGCAGAGGCTGGGCTTCCCTCTTTGCTGCTGCCCCATGGCCCCAGGGTCCAGAAATAATCTGCCTCCCTGCCCAAAGCTGCCCTCACCCCAAAGGCACCAGAAAGACTCTTTTCTAAGATCCTCTTTTGTTTAAAACCCAAAAAAATTAGCCAACTTCCCTCCAAACCTCCAACACAGATAGGACTGTGAGTCTTTGCCTGATGTTCACTGTGCTACCAGTCCAAACTTCACTGTGTTTATTTATCTCAATGCTTTCCCCCAACAGGTACTTGGTCCTTTGACCTGAAATATCCCCCAAGTTTTGCCTTTCAGTAGTAACTTATTCTAAAAGCCAAGCAAGTTTTCGTACTGGATTAGTCTGTGGTTGTGGCCCACATTTGGGGACATCAAGAATACTCAGGGGAGACAACTAAAATGAAATCCAAGCCAAGCAGTGCCCTCCCATGAGGGAAGGACGGGCTCCTCTTGGCTGGGAATGACAGAGACCACCACAGGGCAAGCTCAGGTCAAGGAGGTGACATTCAGTTCCCTCAGAGGGAGGATAATTTGGCAGCCACGAAGACCAGCACAGCAGAGCTATGAAAATGCAGAGGGCTCTGTAAAAGCTCCTAAAGACAAACTGTTTCTCAATTAGGCAGAGACTCTGCCTATCTGCTGGAGAGCCTGCCAGTGCCACAGTGCAAGACAAAACCATCTGATTTGGGCTCTTTGTTCCTCACTCATGTTTGAAAGGCAGGAGAGGGGGAACGGGCTGTCTCTATCCCTTCTTGACTTTGAAGCTTGTGATTTTCATCTGAAAAATAACCCCCACAAATGCTCCCCAAATACCTCCCCACACTCCCAGTGGCTGGAGCTCTCAGAGAGCTGAGGAGACATCTCCTGTCAGTGCATGTGCCCGGCTCTCATTAACGCTAATGAGAGCTGTGTCCATGAAGAAAGGGGGCAGCCCCTTTGTCTGTGAAGGGTTGGCTTTCACAGCAAGGAGCTCGCCTCAAACTTGACCTACAATTTTAATTGGGTTTTGAGGCCTTGCCCAGAGATTGGCTCCCCGCTACGGACACCAAAGAGCACAACACAACAGCACATCCTCTGGCACTATCAGTCTTTCAGGATCATGGGCCAAGGCACCAATCCTCCATCCATTTTGGTGGCTGTTCAGCATAAAAATTGACAGCGGGCTCTGACATAAAAGGTGTCAAACATATTATATCATGGTTACTGTCAATGGCAAAAATGAGATATTTTCCTTATTGTTTGAGGTCTGTCCAACCACTTTGTGCCAGGTGGTAGAACGTCTTAGTGATGATGCTGTTATTTACTACTTGCATCATGAAAGCAGTCAAGAACCCAAATATTGGGCTGGGTATTCAAACACAACCTCAGACCCCAAATGTTTATAATCTCAACTGTAAGAGTAGCTCTAAAATTAAGCAGATGTATCAAATGGGAGGGGAAAGGAGATAAGCAATTCACTGAGCAATGGCAACAGGGCACAACAACCTCTGGGGAGGAGAGTGGCACATGTGTGGTGGGGTGGACACCCTTCCATCCCTGTGTGGGGGCCCACCCCAGAGTCTACTGGGTTTGGAGATGATTTTGGAGACATCCAAAAGTCAGGACATCCTCCCACCCATCACTGTGAGGAAGTGGGAGCAGAGGAAACATGGACAGAACTTTCTGTTACTCACCCATCACGCCACAAGAGAAGAGGGTAGGTCCTTGACTCATCTTTGGAGTGTGCTGCAAACAACCAGAAAAACTATTCACTTCTCACAGCCCTGGGCACCAGACACCACCCTGCCTCCAGCCCGGGCAAAGCCTTCCATGGCCCTGTCCCACTGGTGACCAGGGGACAGACCCAGTCCCCTTTCCTCAAGGGAATCAACCTAAATTAAACTCTGTGCAGAGTCCTTGTCAAGGCCTGAGCTTGCAGATCCAGGGTCCTGCAGCCAGCCCTTACCTCAGGGAAGAGCTGCAGCGAGGTCCCCATCCCCAGGACCCAAAACTCTGGAGAAACTAAAATGGGAGCTGCACTTCAGTGGTAATCCTGGATTGGGCAAGAAAGGAGCAAAAGTGGTATCTTGAACCTCATCCAAGCCCATTAAGGCCTTCCCATCTATGTACAAAGCAGCTATTTAGCTTTTTTAAGCATATAATGTGTTTCTAAGGCAAGGCGTCCTCACCTCAGCACTTCTGGGGAGTCTGGGCTCGGATTGTGCTGATTTGCACTAAAAATAGGGGGAAATGCCACTGTGTGGGTACAAAATAATCCTGGTTGCTTTTCACACTCTTTTTTTTTTCCCCCCAAGAATTTTCCTCTTGACAGCATAAGAGACACCATCAGACTTCTAAAAATGAGCATGGATGGGTTCACATATAATAAATCAATATGTTATCCACAGCTGCATGCCATTTCAGCTATGCCTGCAAAAACACACTTCCATGCTAATTGTTCCTTTATTATCCCTAAAAATATCCATATTCTGGCTTCTGAAGTGTCTATCCTGGCAACACCATCCCATCTGACTGGGACTTTACATCATCTGAGGGAAGCACCAGCACGGACCCCACGTTCATCTGCACTGCCATAATTGTGTTTTATCTGGCATTGGGCCACTGCACTCACACCTTCCCTCCTGATCCATGTTTTACATGTTGCCTGCTCACATAACTAAGGAATCTCAGAGTGGTTTGGGTTGGAAAGAACCTTAAAGCCACCCAGTTCCACCTGGGCAGGGACTCCTTTCATGTGTCCAGGTTGCTCCAAGCCCCATCCAACCTGGCCCTGGACACTTGCAGGGATGGGGCAGCCACAGCTTCTCTGTGCCAGCATCTCCAGTGCATAATGAGGACAACAACAACAATAATAATGGCAACAATAATGTCCCAAATGATGGCACCTGACAATCCAATCAAGGATCCCACTTCATACAACAGAATGCTGAAAATACTGACTATGGAGGGATAGGGAGGCATAAAACAACTGCAGGGTGCAGATGTGGAGAAGGTAAATAAGGGTCAGTCACCTTTGCAGCATGTGTCACTTTTCTAGGCAAAGTAAGGATGTCTCCATCTGTCAAGCCTCACCTTATGATCCATCAGCAGAATTAATCAGGGGGCAGAGAGGACAGGCAGCTGCCTCCAAGGAGCAGCCAAAGGGCAGCAAAGATAGAAGGAGGACAAGCCCCAGAGAAGGCAGGGGCTGTGCCAGTGCACATCTGTGTGCCAGCCCCAGAGACCAGACACTGTCTGCACAGGCAGGAGGGAGAGGAGTCTGACAGATGTCCCTGATCGAGTGTAATTACTGTTTTGTAAGGATTTTGTCTTTATACCAAATTGGGAGCTGAACCAAACGAGCCCACTGGCTGTTGGCAGGTGATACTGCCCCAGTGCTCAGACATTTATTCCCTTTGGGTTTCACTTTTTGGCTTTCCCCATGAAGTCAACAGAAAAACTCCTGTTTTCTCAGGTGGATCAGCCTTCTTTAGTCTGCCCCAATTTAACAGTCCAGGCAACCCAGCAATCCACCTCGTGTACCCAGGACTGTCCCTGCACTCCTGACCCAGCCCCAGAGCTTTGGGAAGCACTCGGCAAACACGCAAGGGCAAAGTTTTGTGTTACAGCTCTGCATCTCTGCCACCTGCCATCAGACACCCCGAGCACCCAGCCCTCCTCTCAGGAGTAGAGGAAATTCCTCTCATCTGCCTCTCTGCAGCCAGTTCCCCTTCACCCACCCCACACATTTCCCAGCGCACAGCTGGCATTGACTGTTCAGGCTTCCCCCTTCCCACCCTGAGCAGCAGCCACGGGAGATGCTGCCTTCCCAGCAGGAGCTAACACTACAGGAGGGGTATTTTTTAAATGTATCGATATCCTTCCCAAATTTCACCCTTTTAAGGCAGGATTTTCCACTGCCTCTGGCTTGCTCACCTTCTCCTCTGCCTTTCACTGCCAGGGCAGCCTGCCTTCACCCCAGCACACTGTGCTCTCTGCTTGGGGAGCCCAGCTGGACAGTTTGTCATCCTCAGCAAACTCGGGCATTTGTATTGCTTTTATGTGCAGAGTGCCCATTTATGGCTCATCCTGCCAGATGCTTCCTGCTGTGTTCCTGCACACCCTTATCTGAGACTCTCAGAGCACCCTGCCTTTCAGTGGAGTTTCTTCTGAGACCATGCCCATCTCTCCAGGAGAATAGAGGGGGAAATGTCCACAACCAGCCTTGCTCTGATGCCTCTCCATCATCCTGCACCTCCTCCTCATCTGCTCTGACCCTGCTTCCAGCTGTGTTGCTCCTTATTTCCCCCTACCATAGGCACACTCAGCCCTCACAGCATCCTTTAGTTTGTTTGCTGCCCCTCATTTGCTTTTTTGTTGCCTGCTCATTCAGCATGGTGGATTTGCACCTCTCCAGGCTCCCAGAGAAATTAAGTACCACAGCACTGCTCTTCAACATCTCCCACTCAATCCTGCTTCCCACTTGCTCATCCTCCTCCTATTAATGGTGAGCATCTGTTCTCTGTGGGTGAAGCAACTTCTCACCTGTGTTATTCACAGCATTGATTTGATTGTTTTTGTGCTGTTTATCCCGTTGGGTGCTTACTGAAATCCACATATGCAAAAGCCACAGCACTCCAGTCATTTACTAATCACCTGCCCCTTGGATATCAATGCAGCTCTGTAGAAATCAGTGCTACAAACCATCTAGAGATCCATCCCTGCAGGAAAGAAAACCCTGATTACAAAGCCACAGCAAAGCTCTTGGCAGTAAAGCAGTTTTGAACAGCGATTTCACAAAGCTTACCAGCTCAGTCCTGCATGTTACAGAGTCAGCACCTTTGTTCTCCCGAGTTTTGGTTAAGATCATCACCATGGTAATGCAGTCCTGCCTCGGAGTCCATCAGGGTCCAGGCAAAGGGTGCTGGCAGCTGGGGGCTGGCAAAGCTCCTCCTTCACTCCATGTTCCCCCAGGAGAGGCTGGGCCCTGCCAGCTCCTCGGGGGATGTGCAGGGACAGCCTCGGGATGTGGAAAGCTCCCTGCACAAAGAGAGAGAAAGAGGAACAGCTTCAGGGGACTTCCCTGGAGAGGGGATACACTGGGCAAGGGGCAAGCACTGCCCAAAAAGCACCCTGATGGTGGTTGCTTGAGGGGTGTGTTTATTTTAGGCTCTTAAACACTGTTGGTGTCCCTCTGCTCCCCATCAGCACAGAGGTGGTACAGCAGCACAGATGGGGCACTCACAGGAGCTGTTGGGAGCACACAAGGAGCATGAGGTGATCCACAGAGACACAAATATTTCAGCCAAATTAATAAAGTTTCCTCTGAATTCTCCATTTGAAAAGGGGACTCGCATCCCCTATATTGAAGATACAAAAGGCACTGAAAGAGGAGCTCATTAAAGCTCCAGGGTTGATCTCACAGAAACCCTTTGTCCCCAGACCAGCTGGGAGCAGATGTCCAGCAGAAAAAGCCTCTCCAGCATCATTATGGCTGTGAAATCTCCTGCATGCACCTATCCCCAGTCACTCCGTGATTCCCACTCTATGAAGAGCCCTTTAGGGAAAAGCACAAGGCAAAGAGTTGCCTGCAAGGAAGGAGAGGCAGCTCCTTGCCCTGAAATGCTAAGGACCACACCATGCCTCTTGATCTTCACCTGTTTCTCAGGTAGTTTTAGGTGAGAAAAGCTAAGGTTGGACAACAAGGAGGCTCTTGAAATAAAAACTGCAAATAAAACCTAGCTCTTAGAGCACTGCCCAGCCCTGACCATGAGCCCTGCCTCACCTCCTGGCACCCTCCCCAACAGACTTATTCCCTTGTAAAGCAGACAGATTGCAACTCAAATCTGATTACTGGAATCAGCGTTTTCCCCAAATCACTCCCCTAATCCTGTTTCGTTATTCTGCTCTTTTCAGTTAATGCAAACAACCAAACCCACCATTTGCACAATCCAGAGAGCATGAAACACCGATCTTGTACCATCCAGTCAAAGACAATTGTGACATTTAATGACAATAGATGAAAATATTCCACTAAATGTTAACCCTTATTCCAAACTGATATGGCTGCTCTTCCCAGCTCCTAAATCATCCTGTCCATGTTTACTTGGATTAGAGCTTGCAGTGGTGTTAAGAGTAGCTCATTTAAAGGCCAGCTGGCTGGTAAAGAAAAATCACCTTCTATTATTTTATGGGGACAAAGTTCACCCAGAGTGCAAAGCCAAGATTGGGAATCAATACATTTTCCAAAGATTTACTGTTCCCAAAGGTGCCTGGTACAGTCTCCAGCTTTCTGTGGGATATCAGTGGGCTCATAATTTATAGTTTACTGGTTACTTCATCATAAACCTCTGGGCAACCCAGTGACCAAATGAATACTGTCAAATAGAAAAGTAAACATTTCAAAGTGTCAAAATGACACATAATTTGTGAGCAGGGTTAGATGGGATACTGGGAAGGAATTCTTGGCTATGAAGGTGGTCAGGCCTGGCACAGGATGCCCAGAGAAGCTGTGGCTGCTCCTGGGTCCCTGGCAGTGTCCAAGGCCAGGTTGGATGGGACTTGAAGCAAACCTGGGACAGTGAAAGGTGTCCATGGCAGGAAGTGGAACAAGATGGTCTTTAAGGTGCACTCTGAACCACACCCTTCTGTGATTCTGTGATTTCCAGCTATCACAATCTTAGCTGTCCCTGATCCTGACAGAGACAGGAGTGCTTGCTGCAGTGACAAGCTCTCAGTGCTGGGAGGACACTGGCACAAAGATCAAACAAGGGCTCAGAGCAGCATGAAAGCAGCTAAGCACACTCACCAGGTATGATTTCTTCAGGAATAATTACCCTTTCCCTAAGGTGATGGTTAATGCTGCAGCAGCAGACTGGGATACACACCCGAGCAGGAGCAGCAGCAAGTACAGGCAGAGGCTCCCTGCCCTGGCACACCATCACACCTCCCTGCTCCTCTGCATCCCCTGCAATTAACACAACCCTAATGACAGGCAGCACAAACTGCTCTGGCAGCCACCACCACCCCCCAACACCGGGGCTGAGGTGCACTTGCAGGTATCAGCACTTTTACCCACTACTTGGTTGGGTTTGGAACCATCCCCGTGGAGAAACTCCAATTAAAAGGGAAACTTTCCAGTGAAACGTGATCCCTGGCTCCCCATCCTGCCTCTCAGGGCTCCTGACGCACGGCCCTGCCCTGTCACATCCTCTCCATGCAAACAAGTGCCATGGGACACAGCCTGCAGAGCCAGGATGGACCCTGGTGATGCTGAGGAGGAAACCACTGGGTATTTATAGACTGGACGCTTTCACACACACACAGGCTAATAAAAAGGTACTCTGCAGGGACCATTCATTACTTTAAGAAATGCATTTCCTCGTTTGCAATCAGATAAAGGAACTATCTTCATCGTGATGTCAGGGTTAAGTTTAGACTCGAGCCACAGCCACTGGGATTGACACAATCTCCTGAGCTGTACAAAAAGCCCTCAAGGAACTCTAGTGCACAGAAATCCCCAAATTTTAGCAAACCCTGCTTTCTACGTGGTTCAAAACAGACCAAGCAGAAGCCTCCTCTGATCTTTGCAGTGGCAGAGGTGGGAAGAGATTTCTCTCAGAGCTGCTTTCCAGACAGTATCACAGCTATGGAGTGTTGGACTTGGAAATAAATTAAGTTAAATGATCCAACTCTCATCAATAGTCTTGAAAGGTAAACTCTGGGGAGCAAACATGCTCCTTACAAGGCACAAGCACAGCCTCAGAGCTCTGGGTAGTTTGTTCCCCTTGCTTGAGCACTAGTCTATATCATTAGAGAATATTGTGTTTATTTATGGGGTAAAAACCTCCAATAAATGTGAAAGATGCCATTCGGGGCCCAAGAAGAAATCTTTACAGTCTGAAGATGCCCCATGGACTAGTCCTGAGCAAACAGGATCATGAGTCAGCACACAGGACTGTCAAAGGATGACATTTCCACAGAGGCAGCTGCTTCAGGATTGTCCCCTGGGACTCTGTCGAGAGCAAAGAGCTGCCCCAGGATGCCCAGCCTGGGGAAGAGAAAAGCTGCAGCTTTGCCCATCTCACCCTGAGCCTGCAGTCAGCTCCTCCTGCTCCACAAGCTCTTCCCCAGCTGCTGGAAAGGCAAACACCATCCAGGACACCATGGCTCTCACACAGTGTTCCACTCCTGCCCAACTCCTGCCTGGCAGAAACTTGTGCTGCCCCATGCTCCAGGTACTCAGAGACTACCAGCAAAGGAAAGGAATAAGGAAATGACTTCCTCTGCCTCCTGCTTGCATCCAGGCTGGACTTTTCCAGGGCTGACAAGACAAAGACACACTTTGAGCACTAATTGGTAAGTAAAGGACTTGCCTGCATGTAACTTAGCAAAGGGGGAAGGTCTGCACAGCTCCAAGAACCAAAATCACCTCAGTGCTTATGACCAGCAGCTTCACACAGGAACACAGGTTCTCACCAACTCAGCCCAGAACTCACCTGTCCTGCCAGTGCAGGACAGCCTGGATGGAGCCAACATCTACAGCCACGCTAGGAAATCCACAGCCAGAAGGAGTTCAAGGGGTCCCATGACAGCACCCATCCCACAGGGCCACCTTAGGAACCAAAAATGCCACGTGCAGCCACCAGGGATGGCCACATGGAACCTGGCTCATGGAGCCTGAGATTAACCCTCACTACCAGGAGCAACAGGAATACCAGAGTCCTGCCCACAACCACGAATGAATTACTGAGCAAATAAAACTCTATTATTTCAATGGAGTATTAGAAATAACTCTATTATTTCAATCCAAGCCCCTGCTCCAGTGCCTGGGTACTGCCTCAACCTGACACCAAAGTCACACAAGGCAGAGGGTCCCCTGCCCTCCAAACCCCAAACCACACATCCAGACACCCCCAATCTCCAGGGAGGGCCTCAAATCCAAGCTCATAACCAGATCTACATGCTTGGGTTGAACCTCAACTTCAGGCAAGCTCTCACAGAAAAAGCAATGAGAGGAATTAAGGAGAATTACACATCATCTACTTGAGTAAAAGGTTTATTGCCCCCGTGCTCTTAGGGAGTAGGAGTGGCAGGGGAATGAGTCCCGTACACACCAGCAGCGGAAGGGCTGAAAGGACAGGGCAGGGGCAGAGGTGCTTTGTCTCAACATCTTTAGCTCGAAGGAAATGGTGCTGGCAGTGACTTTGCCTTTTCCTCCCTGGCAACTGAAAAGGAAAAGAAGAAAGCAAAGTTAGTCATTGCAAAACAGCCACCAGCAAGAGAGAGGTGCAAGCGAGGAGCCGTGGGAAGCGGCAGGACAAGGGGGAATGGCTTCAAACTGGAAGAGAGTAGGTTTGGATTAGATATTGGGAAAAAAATCTTCCCTGTGAGGGTGGTGAGGCCCTGGCACAGGTCACCCAGAGAGGTTGTGTCTGCCCTGTCCTTGGAAGTGTGGGCCATGCAGACAAAGCCTACAGCATGGTCCCAGTCCCAATGACCACAGAAATTAGTCATTTTCTTTGAGCAAATCTGTAATCATTGCCTATTCCACTCATTAGGGGACTGCTTCTACCTTTGAGTAGCATTGCCATGGAAGTATTGGGCCAAGGGCTGTCTCTGGAGGAGAGCAGCTGAAGCAGCAGCAGCAGTCCAGCCTGCTGGCCCAACAAACCATCTCACCTTTCTATGGGTTTCCCCCGCCGCCCCAGTTGTGAGATTTATTACAAGAATTTGCAGTGGTCTGTGAGACACTGTGAGTGTTGGCCACGCTCCCAAAAGCTGAGGAATTGCTGAATTGAGAATTGCTTTGGCTGCTTAATCTCAACAACTAGGGATGCTGAACAAGGCAGCAGGGTCTGGGTTTACTTTTAATTACTGCTCAGAGCATGCTGCTCTAGTAAACAGACACGAAAAAACAATTCTTGTTTCTTCCTTATATTCTCCTCCCATATACAGCCCAGGATGTCTGAGCTGAAGACAGTAAATGGCCCCACCACACTGCTTGTACTGACTCACTTCTTGAGCATAAACAACTTCAAATAGCACATGGACCCCTTGGAATACCTGTCTCTATGAAACAACCTCCATCTGCTTACAGACACAAAATAATGCTCTCAGGGTTAGAAACACTGAATGGTTTGGGTTGCAAGGGACCTTAAACCTCATTTCATTCCAAACTCCTGCCATGGGGAGGGACACCTTCCATGAATCCAGTTTGCTCCAAGGCCTGGCCAGCCTTGCCTTGGACACTTCCAGGGATTGAGCAGTCACAATTTATCTGCCCAACCTGTGCCAGGGTCTCCCCACCTTCAGTTAGGGGGATTCTGAGCCAGCCCAGGCTTCCTTGCTGGCTCCAGAGCTCTCAGGCACCCTGTGAGAAGCAAATTCTGGAGATGCAAAGCAAGTTCAGCGCTGCAGCACCGACTTTAATGCTGCTGCTCATCAGTGACCACTAAAAATCCACCCAGATGAAGCAGGAGCAGGATCTGGGACATCTCACTGTGTAATTGAGGAACACTTGCCAAGACCCACAACACCATCATCGCTGTCAGAGCCAATTTGGATGCTGCTTGTAAGTCAGATTTCTCCCTTCTGCAAGGCTGAGATGGAGAACAGGTAGAGGCTGACAGCCCTTATGGACATGCCTGGATTAAAGCAGGAAAATACTGGATGTATAGATCAACTGCCAGACTCCACATTATCTTCTACCATCTCCCCTTTATGGATAAATAAGACTGCAGAACCCTCATGTGAAGTCCAGCAAAATGATCACTTGGAACCTTCCAAAAAATTGAAACTATCTCCCTGAACTCAGGAGGCAGAATTATAAGAATTTCAGATGCTTTCAGTGGACAGTGTCTGTGCCCACACAGGGTGACACACATTCCTGCTGTCACCTGCACACCCTGCACTGTTTGCATTAGACCAAAGCACTTTGGCTCTTGGACAGGCTCTGGGGGTTCATTCCTCAGCTGAGACATGGCTTTCAAAGAGCTCCTGGGCTCCTGAAAGACAAACCTGAAGCCTTTATTAATCCTCCTAGCGACCCAAAGGCACTTTTCCCTGCTGTTTGTCCCTCTGTTGCCATCAACACCAGCAAGGGGAAGGCACAGTGGAGGGAGGGAAGGAGCCCTCCAAGGCCAGGAAACCTTTGCCCACACTGCCACCTCCGTGTCCCCGTGAATTTCCAAGCCCTGCATCTTCCATAAATCTCTCCAAGGAACGAGCAGCCAAACATCTGTGAGTTGTCTGAATTAGGGTGGATTTGGCAGCCCGAACAGCAAACTCGCATTTCCTCGCAGCCTTCGCGTTCCTTGTTTTCCTCGGGTTCATTAAATACACAACAATCTGTTACCAGAAGATGGTTCCTACGTGCAGGGGCTGCCAAGGAGCCGGGTCTGATGGCTCTGGTGGAGATGAGGGAATGTGTGAGGAGCAGGGGGGGGCTCTTCTTGGTGCAGCAGGGCAAGGAGAGGACGGGCTGCACCCACCCTGCCTCCCCCAGCCACCATCCACCCTGTGGCAAAGGTTATCTCTGGTGCCAGAGCCATCCTGGAGGTGATTCTGGGAAGC
Organism: Pycnonotus jocosus; assembly: GCA_013400435.1. Classification (NCBI taxonomy): domain Eukaryota; kingdom Metazoa; phylum Chordata; class Aves; order Passeriformes; family Pycnonotidae; genus Pycnonotus; species Pycnonotus jocosus. Next base: position 431,592 of record VWYP01004898.1, on the reverse strand, counting down.
TTCAAGGGGAGCAGAGCAGAGTGTGGCACAAGAAGGAGGAGATGCCTACAACAGCCAAGGATGTCAACCTGCAGCATCATCCCAACTGTGGATGTGCCACATCCAGATGGAGAAACCAGGCTCTGCCAGGGTTATTCACACCCGTGAGCAGAGCCCTGGGCAGGGGGCATCCCTGATCCTGAGGAAACTGGGGGGTTCCCACTGCTGCTGGGCAGCACGAGGCCCAGGCATGCAGTGGAGGCACTGCCAACACCCAGCACAGGCAGACTGGGTTGATGCTGTGATGGGGAACAGCTCTGGAGCCTTCGCCTTCCCTCAAAGGAAGCCTTTCGCTACGAGGGAAAAGTCAAAGCAAACACCCACTCACGGTGTTTACCCGCCTAAATCAAAGCCAAAGCAGCACTGGAACGTGCCCGACAGCATTTCCACAGAGTCATTCATGGAGAGTTTGGACTTGGCTTTTAGCTGGTGTTTTTAATATCGCAGGGAGACGCTTGCGAGGCTGGAATAATACGGAATCTGTTGCTGTAACACACTCCCGGCTCCTGCGAGGTGTCAGCAGCACGTAGAGCCCAAACCTTCTGCAGGTTTGGCTCCATCAGGGGATCCCTGAGGGCCAGCAGTGAGGTGCTTCCCGTGGGGAACAGCTCCAGCAAGCCCGAGGTACCACTGCCCCAAAGCAGGGTACCCCACCAGGGGATTGCCCAGCAGGAGAAGTAATGCCCACAGAGCACAATTTTCCCAGAACTGACATGCTTTGTGCTTGGAGATGCCCTTGATTCCCATGAAGTAGCAGCCATAAAAACCCAGATTTTGCAGGCCATCTCAGAGAAGAGGAAATTTTTTTTAAAAAAATGTAAGTGGAAATGCAAACAGCCCCTGGTTTTATTTGGGCTGGCAGGAGCACAGTCCTGCCCTGCTCTCCTCGAGCTCATTTATGATACCATGAATAAGCAGCAATAAAAGGGAAAAAGAAATTAAAAATCTGCATTTTCCACCTCATAGGTTTCCATCTCTGGATAGTCTCCATATATCCCTCTTTCTCTCGTGCCATGGGTGAAAATCAAGATTTTCCTGAAAATCAGATTCCCCTGTGCCACAGAAAGGGGAAGCCCAAAGGACAGAGGGGTTGGCCCCAGCACCAGCGTGGTGTGAACCACAAAGCCCACTCCTGAAACAGCATCCCGAGGAGAAGTGACCTAAATGCTGCATCCCAGCCTGGCTCCAAAGCTGCCAGGAAGGGAACCATGCCAGGTATTTTGTCAGTGCACAAACATGAATGATTGCCCAGGACAAATAGGGCAGCAAAAACGTCCACCTTCATCACATGGAAAAAACATGTATCAACCTGCAACCCTAATGAGCGAAGGAATTAATGAATCCTGGAATTTGTAAACCATTATGAAGTCCCTAAAATAATGCCAGCACCTTAAATGAATGAGACTGTGAGTTAAACATCAGGTTCTGTTAGAAAACGAGATAGAGGGGGTTTTATAGATATTAAGGATAATAAGAAGTCACACTGATAACAGAAAGAATGGTGGAAACATTAGTCAGGATGCAGAAAAGGAAGAAATAGACAATATAAATATCACTGTCCTGAGCAGAAAGGAAAACACCACAGTCACATTTGTCAGGAGTAACCTGGGATGATATTAAACAGCAGGCATTAAATATAGATCCTTCCTAAACAACAGCTCCAAATAAATTTACACCTTCAATTTTACAAGATCATGCCAAAAAATTTTCTGAGCCGTCACCACTGATGGTCCCTGGGGACAGGCACAAGCCAGCTTGGTAAATGTGGGGGGTGAGACCTCGAGGCCAGCAAGGCTCTGGTTTCAGTGCAAGGTCAGGGAGTCAGGAATCACAATTACAACAGCAAGGAAAGAGCTCTCCCCTCACCTGGAGCCTTTGTGCAGGTGAAAGGGAGCGCTGGTCTAACAGAACTCATTAAAGTGCACAGGAGTGGATGACAGCTACTGATAACACTTTACTGGCACATCTCAAACAGACCTGCAAGTAACTGCTGGCACTGGCTACAACAGAAACTACACTGCCACCCTATGCCCTGCAATATTTCTGGCAGTAAATGGGAAGGAAACAGAGAAACCAGTGCTGTGTGACTCAAGACCAGCAAAGTTCTAAAGACAGAGAGCAACGTGGTAATACAGAACAGAGAGAAGCAACCAGCACAGTTACAGAGATGATACACCCTAAAAAACTAAAATTGCTTAAAAGCCACTCTCCTCAAAGGCAGGGGCATGTGCCCAGGCTCCTGCACGGTGCAGTAGATTACCCAGGCATGCAGGGATATGTCCACAGGCTCGCTAAATTCGGGGTCTCCAGGAGGAGAAGGGATGGCACAGCCTCTGTGCTTTGCACTCCACGCCCTCTGTGGGCACCTGGAGCCTCTTCCCACCTTTGACCAAGTCTGAAAGGGGCTCCAGGAGTAACTGGGGGGCTTCAAGACACAGGTACAGCACAAGACTGTGGGAACGTGGAGTGGCAACTGCTGAGGATGATCTGGCTGCCTCAGAGAGGGCAGGAGAAGCTGAGCAGGTCCCTGGGAGGGAGCAGACCAGCACTGGGACACTCCCAGCACGGCGGGAAGCTGGAGCTATGCAGATCCAGAGCAAGGGCAAAGTGCAATTTTTTTTCCCTGAACAACCCAGACAATAATCATTGCAATAAACTACAGCACCACAAATGACTGCACAGGGTTCTCAGCTTTATCTCTGCACTGGGGGTCTTTCTAAAAGACACTGAATCATAGAATCATTAGGTAGGAAAAGACCTTTAAGGTCACTGAGTCCATGCTCTAGCAAGAATTAACTCAGAAAATTACTAAAAATGGTGATACACAGAGCAGTCCCAGAAGCAGGGCTCTCCTGGTTCGCTGCCCCCATGCCCCAGGGTGGGATGTGCAGGGATCAGGAGGGTGGACTGACAGAGCAGCTCCTCCACAGGCTGGCCTGGCTCTTGTCCAGCTCCTCTTGAAGCTGCCACCTTTATGGTGTTATCATGGGGTTCACAGGACAGGCACAGGGAGGGCATTGACAGCACAACCCATCACACTGCAGAGCTGCAACTTTTTCTTTACATCAAGTTTCAAATACATACATCTGAAACCTCCATGGGAAATGTAATTTTTTACCAACAACAAAAACGATGCACAACCAAAAATGTGGGTGAGAGTTTCTAAATGAAACATTTACATTTTGGCAATGCACGTCTTCATTAACCACGATGCTTTCACTCTGAGAAGTACCATCCATTGCACTGCAGTTTGTTTATAACACAGCTGAGAGTGCAATAATCACAGAATGGCCTGGACTGGAAGGGATCTTAAAGAGCATCTCGTTCCACCCCCTGCCATGGGCAGGGACACATTCCACCATACCAGGTTGCTCCAAGCCCTGTCCAACCTGTCCAGAGATCCAGGGGCAGCCACAGCTTCTCTAGGCTATTCTTTTTTTTTTCTGTTTTCCCGAGTTAACTGTGAGTCCACAAACCCAAAAACGGATGTTTTGAAGGCTTTCTGTATCTTTATAATGGCTCTTCAGCTTTGGCACACAATTGTAGCTTTTGGCACCTAGTTCATAATATTAAAACTTGTCCTTTCAAAAATAGTATACAATATTCATTTGTACCAGCTGGGACAAAAAACCCCAAAACACTTGGTAACAGGGATAATAATATATACATTTGAAGTAATTTCATAGCATTGACAGCTATTGCCCAGCACACCAGAAGGCTGTTCTCAGTAAGGTTAAGGCAAGCACAGAAACACAAAAATCACAGTTATTGTGACTTTCCTATCACTTAAAACTAGAAATGGCCAACTCCACCTGGCCTAACTGTGCTGCCAGGCTGTCCTAAGCAGAGAAGACCAGTTGTGTGCATTAAATCCTTTTCCTTATAATTAACATTTCATTGGTGCAGAATAGTGATGATGGCACTTGTACCACTGGGGCAGACGAGCACGAAGGCTTGTATGGGGTCACTGCAAGAGTTGTCATAGGGTAAAGGACAAAAAAAAATCCTAAATGCAAATAAGTAACACACTTTAACTCATCCCCTTGGCTTTAGGAGCAGCATGAGGGGTGAATCTCTTGACCCCCTGGTCCAGAGCAGTTGCTGAGACCAAAGCCAGTCACTGATGTACCTCGGCAGCCACATCCTTCTGAATCCCCTCCCCAAGCTCTGCTTCTCCTCAGCAGTGCAAAGGACTCCTGGTCCTTCCTTTCGAGGGCTGGTTCTGAGCAGAGAGAGGCAGAGCAGGTTTTCCAGCTGCTGGATCCAAGCTTGCCAGATCCCATTTGTTACAAACCCTAGGAGACGTGAGGATTTATAAGCACAAAACGGCCGCGAAGTCAAACTCCTCTTTCAGCACGGTCCCATACCTACCGCACAGCCAGCCCCGAGCCCTGGCTGCTGAAAGCAAAAGCTATGGCCAGGAGCCACAAATACAGGGAATGATGTAGCCCAAGGGATGCTTCAAATGGACTACAGAGGAGTGACACCAATGATGCTGCTATATTTAATCCTCTAAAAGCAAAAACCATGACCAAGTCTCCCTTGGGTACACTTTTAGGGGGGAGGTGAAGAAACTCAATGCACCAGAACAGATTTTTTTGCACTCACTCAACCAGTTCTTAAAATATTACTCAAATGAAGTGATTACTGAGCCAAACTCGCCTGGTACTTCCCACCCATCCATGCAGGGACCCACAGCATGCAGTGTTGGGAGCAGCCATGCTGCACACAGGGTTTGGTGCTGCTCATCCAGGTCAGTCTAATGCAGTGTACTCCTCCCTGCATTTCAAAGAAACTTCTACCATACCAAATCTTATTTATCTTACACAGCGTATGTCAGATGCATAAGAAGCAGTATCACACGTGTCCAACACCACAGGCTACAGAACTCGTGGATAAACCACCTGAAGCCAGGAGAAATTCTGGCTGGAAATTAACTACAGCACCACACTTCTCAATTTTCAATCCCCACCCCACCTGTTGATGACTAAAGACCCACACATCCACAGCCTGTGCTGAGATGCACCATCCCAGAGAGGTTTCAGAAACAGCCTCTTGCTTGGGAATTTTTGTCTCTCTAAAGGCAGCCAACTCTGAAAAGTCTGGAAAAACAAAACAGCCCATGGATCTGCTCTCTCCAGCTCCCTGCAGCACAGCCACGTTCTGCATTGCTGCTCTACAGAAATGGCTGGGTCACAGGCAGCCAGGCTGGCATGAAGTGTGACCTTGGAGAAATCCTTTTCCACAACTACAGCACTGCCATTGCTCGTAGGGAGACTTGTGGGCAGAACCAGAGCTCCAGGGCTCAGGTCTGCCAGTGTCCTGACTGCTTCCAAGGAACTTACAGGTGGTCTCCTCCCTGAAGGGAGTGGTGGCACTCATCCCATGACATGCTGGGGATTGGGGACAGGAAGGGAGCAGGGGGGAGCAGCCCAAAGGCTCCATGACCAGGCAGCCTGGCAGGCACAGAGGAGCAGCATGGTGGAAAATTCCCTCCTCTATGCCCGGTTAGTTTATATTTAGCTCTCTGAGGAGCAGACTGTTGTTTTGGTGATAGTTTTTGCCCAGCCCTGCAGGGACCCCTGCAATGGCAACTGTGGCTGCCACCACATGTGAGACCCACGGCAGTCACAGCCCTCTGCTGCTCGGCAGACCTGCTTTGTTTTTTAGTTCTGTTTCCCCGAGTCAGCAGGCTTGCTTCCTCTTCCTCCTCCTCCCGTTTTGGGAGGGAAAGGAGCAGAAAATGTCAGCCAAGAAGAAAGCTCGCTCGAGGAGCTGCAGAGGAGCAACATCCCAGCTCCTCTGCAGCCCTGGTCCCCCATGGCCACGGGAATAAAACTTGTCTTTCTGAAGGTATTTTCACTCTAGGAGAGAGTTTTGGTGTGTGCAGATCTGACAGGAAGGCTCTGCTTGCCCTCTCCCTCCCCTGGGATGTGGGAAGGAGACTGGACCCCTCCAGGCTGAGCTCTCCAAACAGCTACGAGCATCTCTGGCACCTCGACCTGTCCCAGCCCCTTGGTCCAAAGTCTGCCCTGCCACAGATTAATGTTCATGTTGCTATTTCCCAGCAACATCATTTGACAAACCACGTGACTCAAGAGGGGGAAGGGGACAAAACCAAAATCACCCTTCCAGCTTGGGGTGTCCTCTTTTCCATCTGAGATTTTGCAAGGGAAGTGCAAACCGCCTCTGTGCTGAGAAATAAAAGAAAAGTTCTATGCAACTTTATAAGAGAGAAAGGAAAAAGGAAGAAGAGTCTCAAACCACACAGTTGCCATTTGAGAAATCAGAAATCAACCAGCAATAATAAACAGACAAGTGGGATAAAGATCATTCCCCTCCCCACCCATCAGAACACAGCCCATGGTGTCAGTTCTGCACACAAATTACAGGTGTTTGGGCAAAAAGTTGTGGATCTTGTTCTGCCTATACTTTTGCTGAAAGTGAAGCAAGCCTTTGCTACTACAAAAAAAAATTAAAAAGCATATAATTAACCAATGCAGATTTGGGGATTTGTATTGGTATATGTTTGCCTGTTTGCATGTGTGCATATTTATCCACATGTATTTATTTATGCAGGTATCCATAGCTGAAAATTAACCTACTTTAGTGCTGGCTGTGTCCCACGGTCTGCCTGATCTCCATACACAAAAATCTGGATCTCACTCCCACAAATCAATTATCCACTGCGCTGATTTGCACAGATTTTCTGTGCAAAGTTTTGCATTTACAGCAAAAGGCCATCTGCTTTCTATAACCACTGTGGTTCCTGGACACCTCGGCCCTGTGCAGAGCTGGAAGTTGCAGAAATTTCCCTCCCTGCTCTGGAAGTGAGAAAGTCTGGAGGCAGGGATTCAGCAGCAAAACCTCCGGCACGCGTGGCCCTGCTCCACGTGGCTGTGCTTGGCAGGGAGTCCTTCCCTCAGAAGTGGAGAGAAGGAAGCAATTCCACGGCAGGTTGTTTTGGCTGAGGTTTTTTCCCCCAACTTTTGGAAGCAAGGAGGCTGAGTGCTTCTTCTCCCGATAAAGTGCCTCCAGCCCTAATCCTGCCCAGAGCCAGAGCTGGGTGTGACACACCCACCACCACAAGCATCTTCAGGCTCCACAGGACTTCCAAAAATGAAGAAATAAATCAGAAGCTCACTTCAAACCTGCACCGAGCCACGAGAGGTAAGGACAGAGCAAAGCGCTCAGAAATTCAGGTTTTTTACTATCACTATAATTAATCTGTTTCATGACCCACCCCAAATATTTTCTCTAGAAACACTATCTACGCTGTTTTGGGGTTTCTTTATTTCTTTTTCCAGCCCTCAGACAAGCCCCAGTAAATATTTGTGCCCACGACAGAGGCAGGCCAAGGGAATTTGGGCTTAGTGATGGCAGCAGCATCTCCTGTGTTCAGAGATATCCAACACTGGGCAGGGATGCTCACAGCCCTCCGTGTTTTTCCTGGATTATCACAAAACACTGCTACCTCTGCAATTTGCAAGTAGTTTTTAATCTGTCAAAATAGACTTTTAGTAATGCTTGAGGGTTCAAAAGGAAAATATGCACATCTGGTTTCAATCGCCAACCGAAGTTTCGCCCATCAGCCTATTTCATAACAAATTACGCTTACTTTTCACTCCAGAGGATTTCCTAAGGAGGGGATGAGCTGCCAAGGTACACCAGCGTCTGTGGAGACCGCACGGCACCGGGAGGCAGCAGCACAGCTCAGTGACAGGCACCGCGCTGGTGCAAACTCTCTCTGTGTCAAGTAAATTAAAATTATTGAGGAAAAGCCCCTTACCCGTGAAATCTCAGCGTACAGCTGTACGTGAAACCTTCACGTACCTCAGAACCTGATCAACCTGACGTCACCGAATGGAGAAACAAGACTTACAGGCTTTCTAGGACAACCCCACTGCCAGGGCACTTCACACAGCAAGGCGCTGCCGTGTCCCATCGCAGCAGCGTCGGGCGCTGGAGACCCACCCGGGGACCGGCCTGTCCCCCTCTCCTGCTGCCCTGGGCTACCTCACACATGCCAGCAGTGAAATCCGAGGCACGGCACGGTGGGAAGTGTGCGCTGGCCCCGGGTGAGCTGGAGAGCATCTCTGCGGGGATGCTCAGCCACGGCTGCCCCCCCGTGAGACCCCGAGCCCGGGGAGTTTTGCACCGAGCCCGGCAGCACCCGAGTTTCAGCCCCCCCGGAGCAGCACTCTCGGCCCGGAGAAAGGAATGCACGTGTTGATCCTTTCGCAGGAAATAATTCCAGTGGCGAAGGCAGAGGGCTCGGAGCGGGTGAGGACCGCTCGCTGCCCGCTCGCCAAACTCCGGAGAGCCGCCCATCCCCGCACGTCGGGCTCAGCATCCCGCAGCCGCCCGTCGCTCCGGACACGCATCCCACCGCCCCACGCTCCGCCAGGGCGGCTCCTCCGCGGTGCCCCCCGCTCACCCCGGGGCCGGCTGAGACCCGACGGCACAAAGGCGGACATCCCCAGCCCGCTCCGTCGGGATGCGGTGGCGGCGGGGGGTACCACTCTCCTACCCCATCCCCTCCGAGCCGCCCTGTCCCCGGGCAGGGCGCCCCGCCGCCCTTTGCCCGTTCCCCTCCGGCACCCCCCGGGGCGGCCCGGCCCCGCTGCGCTCCGGGCATCGCTTACCGAGCGCTTCCCGCGGTGGCGGCGGAGCGGCCCGGCCGGGCCGGCTGTGGGC
>VWYP01004898.1:388857-422822 GCA_013400435.1 Pycnonotus jocosus | reverse complement strand
CTGCCGCCCCCAGTGAGCATCCCCGGGGTTAAACATCGCCAGAAACAGCGAGTGTGTGATGGGAGGAAAGTCCAAAAATAATAAAAAAGGGGGGTTCGGGCAGCGGTGAGGAGCTGCCCCACGGGGAGCCGCGGGCTGGCGCAGGCAGCGCTGCCGCGGCATCAGCGCCCGCACACGGCCCCGCTGCCCGGGATGCTGCGGGTGCGGCTCGCCTGGGGCTCCGCGGCCCGTTCGGAGGCCGAGAGTGACTCCTGGTGGCACGGCCGGCCCGGGGAGGAGCAGGAGAACTGGACTCACCAGCAGCTCATTGAAGAGTCCCCGCAAGAAGTAGCGCTGAAGTTTTGGCACATCACTTATGGACACCATGCGCCCCTGCATCCACCAGTGAATAAAAATCCCACTCCTTAATTTATCTCAATTTTTCATACAATCATTGACTGGTTTGGGTTGGAAAGGACCTTTAGAGATCATGTAGTTCCACACCACTGCCGTGGCAGGGACACCTTCCACCATCCCATGCTGCTCCAAGCCCCATTCAACCTGGCCTTGGACACTGCCAGGGGTGGGGCAGCCACAGCTTCTCTGGGCATCCTGTGCCAGGGCCTCCCCACCCTCACAGGGAACAATTCCTTCCCAATATCCCACCTAACCCTGCCTTCTGTCAGTTTGAAGCTATTCCCCCTTGTCCTATCCATCCAGTTTTTTGTCCCAAATCCCTCTTCATTTCCCTTGGAGCCTGTTTAGGAAGGGGACAGGAGTCCTCTGCAGCACTCGGGGTACATCTGCTCATCTTCCCGTGGGAATGGCCTTTAGCAGCTCGGAGCTCTCAGTGACATTTTCCATCCACGCAGGCTGCACCGCGCACAGCACGCGGGCTCCTTCCGAGAGCGAGCGTAACGAGCGAACAAGGAAACGACATGACAGCTAAAAGGAAGATTTAGGGCTCATTACAAAACAGAGCCCAAACGTTAATCTTAAACATATGCGAGCAGACAACACAGATGTCATCAGGAATGAATCTGGGGCTGAATTTCATCCACCCAGCTGGATGGCCCAGTATGGTGCTGGGGATGGCGTGTAGGGACAAGTAAGGGACAACGAGGGGACAAGTAAGGGCATGAGTGGCAAGAGAAGCTGTAGCTGTGAACTCAGCAGTGCTCCTGGTGTCCTGCCCTGCTGCTGCACAGCACAGGACAACAAATTACTGTCGAGGAAGGCATATCAGGTAGTATTTAATGCAGTGAAGAAGTAAGAGGGAAGCAAGCAGAAGTAGCGGGCAGATTCTTAACAAGGGAGCAGCTCCCACCAACACAGTGAGGGCTGATCTCAACAAAAGTGGCTCCGTGCTCAGCACACATAAAATTAAACAGGAATGGCCAGTCTGAGTGGGTGATGAACAGGGAGAAGGGTTTGATGATGTGAAGGGGCTTTTGCATCATGGTCCTCCATCCCACTCAGTATTTGCTTTTCTTATCACGTGTTGAGACTGGTAGCAATAAAACACTTGCTAACTCCTTTTCCAGAACTTTGGGAATCAAGTCTGAAAATGTTTTTTTATGGTTTCCCAGTGGAATATTTCAGCAATAAAGCTCAGAGCGTAATTGAATCCATTCCCGTGGCAGCCTTGGACTCCAAGACTCAAGCAGAAAGTTGTTTTCTGTCTGCTTCTGCAGCTTGCTCCAAACCCAGCACTTTCTGCCTCCCATCCTCTGTACTTCCCAACAGATGAGCTGGCTGGGGAGAATTCCCAGCACGTGTGAAAGCCTGTTGCTGAAGCACAAACCTGTTTTCCACAGACAGTATTTTTAGCAATGTTGTTCAAATAACTGGCTGCCCACAGGCCCTTGTTCTGGACAGTGCTTTTTCCCTTTGTCAGAAGAGGGAGGGAAAAAAGAAATAACTTTCAAGCTTTAAAGATCTGGCCAAGAGAGTTTAATCTTCATGGACAGAAAATTCATTCAGTTCATCTGTGAGCTGATTTCATTTGTGTTTTTGTCTCAGATGTCAGTGCCTTTGCTACCCACTGACTGGGAGCTGTCCTGATGGGGATGAAAACCATGGATAGGAAAAAATCTAATGATCCCCACAGTTCTGGGGTCCAAGTCATTAAGACATGTCAGTGTAGCAGCGCTAAGCCCTGTGGATAGACAGCATTTCCTTCACTTCCAGTACACAGGATCTGGCTGCAGTTACAGCCTTCTTTCCATGTAGCTTTTCCAATGCTTCACTGTCTGCTCCAGTTTGTTGGTATTCAAGTCATATGCATCAAGGTTACCAATAATTTCAGAAGTTTGTCCCTTTTACAAGGACTCTGCACTGTCCTTCTGAGCACCTGAGCCATCCCAGTTATTTATGGGTCTATCCTTCTGCTTCTCCTGCCAGGCAAAAAACACAGATAAGGGAGTTGCCCAGGACCAGAGGGTCAGAGTGTCCCAGCCACAGGCTGGTGTCCCACTCACCCAGCTGTGCTGGGTACCACGTACTCACAGGGACATGTTGGCTCCACCAAAGGTCTCCAGGAACACATAATGCAGACCAGCTTCAGAGCCACCCTCCAGTTTCAGGGGAAATCCTCAAATTCGCAAAATCCTAATAACAGCAAACAGAAGTATTTCTAACAAATATTTAGTGCCCAGAGGATGAGCATAACTCTGTAATATGATCAGTGTACCTGAACCACATAAGATGCCCTAAACAGGTGAAGCATTACTGTGCAAAGGGTTGAGGTGAGAAGTGTAGTTCTGACTACATTTGGCACACAATGGGATTTCCACAAAACTTAAAAATCCCTTTTTTATGTCACAGGCCATTTTCTGCACACATGCAACAGCTTTGTGTTTGCTGCCTCCCTCCCTGCCTTGGCAGAGGGCGTGACACCTGATCTGGGTGCCCCAGCCTGGGAGCAATGGAAACATTGATGGACAACATAAATAGGCCATGAAATACATATGTGAGCCTTTCTCTCGCCTGAATGTGCTTATCACTTTGTCAGCCACATTTGGGTCTGAATTGGTTTAAGATAAGCCCAGAGTTATTTGTCCATCATCCACAAAGCTTGAGGCAGCTGCAGACATGCCTCAAAGCATCACCCTACCTTGGATAAGCAGCAGTGCAGCACCCATGGAGTTGAAGAGCCCTGGGGTAGGGCAGCAGTCAGCTGAATTACTGAAAATTGGGGTGCAAGACCCTTCTGCTTGAATTTCAATTCCCAGCCCTATCAACAGCTCAAATTTCTTGATATATGCAATTCTCCTCACTGAAATTACTACTGAAATTTGGGGTCAATGATCCTTCTGCTTGAATTTCTCAGCCCTATAAACAGCTAAAATTTCTTGATATATATGCACACTCTCCTCACCTCTACTTGACACATGACACTGTCCATGCATACCTGGCTGCTGCAGTGACTGTGCTGAGGTTTGTGTCTGTTCCCTCACTGGGCTCTGTTAGCTCTGGTTCTCCAGCACGGGCTCATGCACTTGTGATTACCCAGAATTTATGTGTTACCTGGCAGCAGCTGGTTTGCCTGACAGCACTCAGCTTAATTTCCAGTAACAGAGAAATGGGCTCATTTCAAGCTATACTGTTACCTAAGAAATGGAAATTAAGCCACAGGTTGGCTTTTTCCCTTATTTGTGTTAAACAAAACACGCCAGCGTTCCTTTTCCTCCTTTGTCTGGAGGCTATAACACCTCATCCCCTTTCACTGAAAGCCCTTGGTAGCCATTAATTGCTCCTCAATTTAGCTGCTAGCAAAAGGGTTAGCTCATGCTCAACCTACTTGCAGCCAGAGCATGGGATAGAGCCGTGCACCACAACAGTCAGCCAGAGCAGGTAACGCTGTGCAGGGCAGCCTCTGCCCCCTCCTCTTATCCCAGAAAAGGCAGCAAGCAACAGGAATTCAAAGGCAGATCCCCTCACGGCTTTGCAAAGCCCTGGCCCAATTATTTCCTTTGTGCTCTCCACGTATTTTACAGGAGATGATTCCATAAGTTAAAATGCTTGGAGGGCCTATAAAATAAAGCAGTTATTGTTGCAGCAAGCCATGTTCTCCAGCTCTCGGCATGCCAAGAGCAGGGAAGCAATCCTAGTGCCAAAACTCTGAAAATTTTGCTGTATATTGCTAAACACCACACTTAAAGATTTTGTCTGGTATGAAATAACATAAAATTTGGCAGTCTTACACCAGGCACCCTGGCTCACAGCAGAACAGACACAGCAGAGTAGATGCACAGGCAGATTTTCCTCACAATGGCTACAGTGCTGCCAGTGCATTCCTGGAATGCAGAAATACATGGAAGCCACTGTCAGCGATGAAGAGAAGCATGCTGTGCCTAATGCACCAGAAAAGCTATTCAAGAACTCATCCTTACATAAAAATAACTCCAAAGAGGCTGTGTCAGCTCAGCTTTGCAGCTTTGCAGCTTTGCAGGTATCTGTTTGCTGCGCCCTGCACACCTGGCCTCACCCTGCACTCCTGGGTACAAACCCAGTGGTTCTGAGTGAGGGATTTCAGTTCATCCCCTCCTTTGCCCACTCATTTGACTGTTTGGGCTCACAGAATTCACAGGTGGTGCAGAACTGAAAAAATTTTGATACAAATTGTATGACAGAACATTGTTTGCTCTCCAGAGAATCACACCTGAGATCTGTGTGGTGAGACATGCACTTCTTCACTCAGGTATAACGAGCTCTGCTTTAAACAGCAGCTTAAAAAACCCAAATACCTGAAAGTTCCTTTTTAACTTTGGTTGGAAAAGTACAACATAAAAATAAAACAAAAACAACCCTGAATCTCCTTTGTTATAGGTGTTAAATACCTCAAATCCCATGATACAATCAAGGCAGCTGGCTATTCCCCGATTTTAGAAATGGTGTTGCAACAGTGGGTTTCAATTCAAGAAGGTGAACCCATAATGCAAACAGCTATTTCAGCCTCAATAATGCTTTGCAATGATGCTCTCAATAACAATTTGCAGGAATATTCTCCTGATGGGATAGAGAGCCTGTAATCACATGCTGCACCACTGCTGGCCCTGTCTGGAAAAGCAGCTGCCATTATTCTGTTGGTGTTTGTGATGCAATCCAACAGCTCTTAAAAAACAGTTGTAGCTCCCAGAAATTCTTCATGTTACACCACAAAATCATACTGAGTTTCAAGAACAGAATATTAATTTCATATCTTCTAAGCCTTCAAAAAAGAAAACTCAACCTTTAGAAAAACAGCCTATGGACAGCACTGCAGTCCAGGCTGGGCAGGGTTTGGAGTAACTTGGTTTAGTGGAAGGTGTCCCAGCATGGTAGGGGGTTGAAATGAGATGGGTTTTAAAGTCCATTTCAACCCAAATCATTCTGGGATTCCATGAGTATTCCTGCTCCTTAAGGACCACCAAATGAACATGCCTCTCTTGCAGATAACAAGCTGGTCACAAAAAGGGAAGTCAAGGAGTAAGGAAACATCAACCTTCCCTCTAAATTTTCTGTGTTCATTCAGTTGTGTCATGATTTTCATGTCTGGTATTTCTCAGTTTTTAATCCCTATAAGAATTATTATAGGAGTAGTCATTTAAGAAAGTACTGTGATGCTGAAAGGGCAAAGGCTTTCTGTCTTGAGAACCCATTTACCTCATACTCTAGCAGAATCCCATGAGTAGAAACTCTCCTAGAACAGACATCTCAAATCAATAATTATTTCATTAATATCACTTGTTCGCCTCTCTCAGATATTTCATCCTGACAGTTCAGTTCTGTGATAAGCCCCATAAAACTCCAGAGTAAAATGCTCCAAGCTCTTTCAGTAGCACAAGCCCTGCAATGAATTCAATGGTCTCTCCCAGGATATGCCTCAAAAGAGAATCCCTAGACACAGTTTTCTTGGCAATAGGAGGCATCAGGAGCCAGGTTTGAGCTGTGCCAAGCACAGATGTTGGTGGAGGTGCTTTGTTAGGGCTTAGGCACTAAAAACCATCCTCAATCTTCCAGGAATAAAAGGTCAGTCCTGAGAGAATTTCATCCTTCAGCATGCTCTCAATGAACCAGGCAACACAAACCCTTTCTGTTCCACCCACGTTCTATGCAAAACCACTCCAGGAAGGTTTGCCAGCTCTGCAGCATCACCCAGCCTAAACTCAGTCCTGCAGGAACAGCCTGTGGGCTCAGCCACCTCTGGGATCCATGGAAGATGCTAGTTTTACTACCCACAAACCTCATATTTGGCAGTGAAATCACAGACAGAGTTTTCTGACAGCAAAACAATAGGAGCAACATGTGTTTCAGATGCTGCATTTATTCTCCTGCATTTAGTCATCATGAAGATTCCAGCCTTCAGGAACTACCATGGAGCGCTCCCCCAACTTCCAGCAAAGACTTGCTCCTCCTAAATCACTGCTTACTTCTCTGCCTCTTTTTCTACGTTTTTTCACTGAAATGCATCAACATTTAGAGATCACACCATCAAGAACCTCCTGCCAACATGAACTGCCCCAAAACATGGACAGTCTTGGACAAGCAATTTCCAAATCCTCGTAGCCAAAAATTCCCCACTGCCTAAGTCAGTATTTGAGCAGCTACCTAGACTCCATTATCCAGAAAATGCCAGGTTTCCAACAGAGCAGATTTTAAATAATAAGCCTTTGGTTATTGTTGCCTTAAAATAAAGCTCCTAAAACATGTTTTACAAGCATTTTTCTGCTCTCCAGTGGCACCTGGAAGTGCTTGGGATTGAAGGAATATGCAAACTACAGATCAGATGCAAAAGTCCTTATTTTCAGGCAATTTTAAGAAGCTTATTTTTTAGCTTTAAAAGTTATATAAAAAATACTACCCAGAGAACAAAAACTAATAATAATCAATTCTGTGAAGAGGGGGAAAACAATCCTTGCCCTGAACCTTACACATCTTGTGAAGTGGTAATCTATGGTTAAATTCCAAGTAATTGATTAAAAGAAAATCCATGACAGCCCTGATTTTATTTTCATTCCATGATTAAATACACATCATGCCTTCATTAGCAAAAATTACAGATGGGAATAAAGCAGATGCCCAAAACACATCCTGCCAGAGTCCTTGAAAATTAAAATTTCCTTGTATTAACTCTACCTGATGCCAAAAATGTCACAGGCTTTTTACTGAGGCTGTTATCAGTAGTGTACTTTGAATCCTTTGTACTGCTATGCTAAAAAAATCCTCTGTTTGGATTCCCAGTTACATTTCCTAGCATTCCAGCTGGCTGCTGGGCAGGGGCAGAACACAGGACTACAACATTTACCCAAATGGTAACAAGCCCTTGGCTTTGACACTCAGGTTAGAACCCAAGTCTGACCAAATATGCAAAGAATTATTCTGGGACTGATTTTTTTTTTCAGCACTGCTGATAAACCATTCTCCCAATTGAATATATTTCATTTTGCAGAAAGATGCAGCAGTAGGATTCCTACCTTGAAGACCTCAATAGATGGATTACAGAGGCAGGACTCAGCACTCTGCAAATAATGCTTTGATTCCTATCCTGGGAAAGGACTGGAAGTATTTATTGACCCTTAAAGATCTCCTGAGGCCTGGGAACGAGGAGAAGCGTGGAAAGTAGGAGAAGCAATTCCCTGATAAGCAAACATGACCTTGCCTGTGAAACAAAACCTGATTGCCTAAGAGGGCCTCCTTGATGTTTGAAAGAACAAGTTTATTGTCACCTGCAAATGTGTTTGTCGAGGCATGAAGAAATCTCATTTTCCTGCCTTTCAGGCAACAGCAATATTCTGAGATTACAAAACAGAAGAAATGAAGGCAACGAAACTGAGCAAAAGGATTGCACACAGAACTTTAAAATATACATTAAAAAAAAAAAAGGAACAAGGAATAGATAGTTCTGCTTTGAATTCTTTTGGATTTATGCAGTTAAAATAGACCCTGAAAAATTCACTGGAAAACTTCTTGTCATTGTGGCTCTAAAGACTTTCCCATATAGAAGGTTAATAATGTCACATAGGCATATGTCACACACCAGAGGCTGCAACATCACACCTTTATGTATTCATGAGATCAGGGAAAGGAACTGACCAGGCATGAACACACTCAGGAAAGGGAGACTTAAAAACACTCCCTCTGTGGGAAAAGGGCTGAGCTACTTCAGAGGAGACACAATTATGCTAAGTCTAAGAACCACAGAAAATCTGAATTTAAAGTACCAACTGGTCCTTTATTGAAAGTGCTGTGGATTTTGTATTCATTTCCCTCCACAGCTACCCTCGTGTTCATTAAAGATCCAGCACTTACATTGTAAAGGCTTGTTCCCTATTCCACTGCACAGCAGAGAAATGAGATTTTTGCTTTGTAGGTCACTATAGGTCTATATCCTCTATAGGTCACTGCTTACCAGCACAGAAATTAAATATCAGATAATCTTTATGTTTCAAACACAAATATCATTCAGTTATATTGGTCTCTGTACTTAGCACATCTGATTTCCCTCTCTCTTACGAACTTGCAGCTTCTCTAAAACAAGTGAGGTTGTAGCAAGGACACAATTTATGGGCAAATTATGCAAAGCTGAAATGTTTCTAGGGCAATGTTTTATAGTCCCTTAGAGCTCCATACATAGTATTTTACTGTGCACTCTAAAAGCATTTATTTACACACGTGTCTGAGGTTTTCTGTCAGGTTTGAAGTTCAGACTTTTCTCATCTAATCTAATTTGTCCAAGATGCATGGCCTCACTTTTTTCCTTTGGAAAACCAATGCTGTTACACTGTTTCCAATTCTTCCTCCAAAGCAAAACTTGGGTGTTGGCAGCTCCTCCAGAATTTCAAATCCTGCCAGACAGAAATTGAAATGCTTTTATTAGAAGGAAGTCATTTTATTCGCCTCTTGGATAACCCTTTGCAAGCCATTCTTTATTCGTCTGGAAAACTTGCAGTTAATCTGTGAGTTTATAGGACTGTATTGTTACACTGCATCACTGCTTTTTATACAGCTGAAACTCTTCCATGGATAATAAAAATCCTAGCTGGCTGACTTGCACAAATTAATGGCAAAAAAGATGAGAACTTGCCAGTAATTTCGGTTCCCCAGAAGGGATGGTTGTTTCAGATCCACCCTGAGTTTCAAGCCTCAGGCATGAGATTCAGGAGCTGACTGGCATGAAAAAAATACTGCTGGATGGATCACAGGGGCAGCTGGGGAAGTGATAGAAAATGCCACAGACTTGCCAGTTCCTCTAAACATGGGTAACAATGTTACCCTAATTTCAGAGCAATCAAAGGGTGAGCTGGGTCCTGTAATCAAAGACCCGAAAAGTATCAGAGTCCACACACACTTTCCCAGGGTAATTAGATCGAAATTCCCAAAGTGTGGGAAACCTGTCCTCCCTTGGCACTGGCAAACACAGAAGCTGTAATTCCCGAGGAAAACAGAGGGAAGACAGGGGAGCATTTACTAATCGCTTTACCTCCTCCAATCCTGATCTGGGAAAGTCAATATGCTAACACACACATTAAAATTCCCTCATCCCTTCCTTCAGCCCCCCCACGTTGGCTGAGGGATCTGCTCAGCTGCTTACCTTCTCTGAACTCGTTCAGCAGCTCCTCCTTGGTCCAGTTGCAGGAGGTGATGAGGAAGAAGCCCTCTGGTTTGAGCACCCTGCACAGGGATCCCACATACAGCTTCCGCTTCCCCGCCGCGTCACTGGGGTTGAGGCTGATGGCATCAAAAGTCCCCTTGTCAATGCAAATGTCAAAGCCTGACAGCTCAGCTGAGGGTGCCAGGAAGTCTTCTACCTAAACCAGAAGTCTGCAGCTGTGAGAACAATCTTCAACTCCTGAATCTTTAATGCAAAGCAAGACTTTAGGATACAAAGCTTCACTCCTGACAATGGGGGTGCTCAGGGAAGGGTAACACAGTGCCATGGCAGCTTCTTTCTTCTCATTTCTTCTGTGATGATCTATTTGCTGTAATCTAAAGCCCAAACTAACACACTTGAAGCTCATTCTTTAAACCATTATTTGTACTTTGATCCCTGCCATGTGCCAGGCACTGCACAAATGCAGAAGAACAGACAGAGCCTGCCACAAAGAGATTTTACAGCTGACACACAGGAGCAGAGACATGACACAGGTACAGAGCAGGAGGACAGAACAGCACAGCAGGGAGCTCAGAAAGACAGGAAGCCACAGAATCCCAGTGTGGCTGAGGCTGGAAGGGACCTTTGGAGGTCATCTGCTCCTACTCCTGCTCCAGCAAGGCCTCTCAACCTTCCTGCTGTTCAGCTACTGGAAGAGATTCTATCACTTAAGGATTTCTTCCTCTACCTCAAGTCTGAAATTCAGAATGTAGCAGCTAAAATACAGAACTTGCCACTTGGTAAGCCACTACTCTGCTGTCTGTTCCAAGCAGGGAAATCTTGCTAGCCCTAATGACTATTACAAACAAAAAACAAATAAAGACCAAAAATCTTCCTGTAAATAGATTTATTTGGGTAGAGTTCTCTCACAAATGAATCTCAAAAGACATCATTCATTTAGTACACTGAGTACATCTGAATATCAATTAGCTCATTTAATCTTGGGCTCAATTGCTTTCTATTTCCTCAATTACCTTTCTCTCAAGGCTTACCTTTAATTTAATGTTAGACATCCCCTCTTTCTCTCTTACTTTTTCTGAAAGCTGTATTGCAGAAGGAGAATAATCAATCCCTGTGAGATTCATGTAGCCAGACTTTGCCTAGACAGAAGCAGAGAATCTTAATCAGCGTGCTAGCAATTGTTTTTATCCAGCCAGTGCATTCCCTACCTATGAACCATCTCATCTCTCCTCCTATTAATAACAGGAACAAAACACAACTCACCTTTTACTCATTTTTATACCTGTTACCATTACAAGAGCTCAATAGCTGAATGAGCTGAAATAACTTTATTCTGCCCAAAAAATCTCACCAAAAGAACTGGTGACTGAAAGCTGCTTTATGTCAAGTGGAAAACTGAGCATTACAGTGAAAAGTAACACCCTGGAGGGGAACAGCCTCTGTTATCTGCACCAAAAGTAACTTAGAAATCAGGAATTTTCAGTGATGACACGTGACAGATGCTTCAAAACAAGGGGAAAAACCTCTCTGACATGTAACCTTGGAGATCGAGCAATTATTTAATTTATAGCCCAAATTTTAAGAGCCAAAAGACATAATAAATTGCACTAGGGCAGATATCCACTGCAAAATCATACATTTTTCTAATTATTCATGCTAATGCCTATTTGAATACAACCATTTGCATGCTGCCAGGTGTCTGCATCAGCAATTTTCAGGCAGGTTATGCACCACATATGATAGCACACAGAGACTTTGTTAATCTAAGTTTGTTGGAGATAAGGATAACTCAGGGAACTCAGTGAGGTCCCAGCAGCCCTTTGGCAAAGCAGGTGGGCTCCTGGCATCAGCTGGAGCTGGGCATGTGGGAGGGGAGCAGGGACACACGTCCTTGCTCTGAGGCAGAAGCTGAAGGGACCAGCTCAGAGTGGAAGGTATAAGCTGAGGGTATCTCATGTGTCAGTGGGTCTGGCAAGATCCAAACCTGATGGAAGAGCTCTGATCCTCTGGCCAGCTGCAGGCTGTCACAGCAGAGACAGGGGAGGAAGCTGGGGTTTGGAAAAACACATGGAGTGATGTTAAGCATCCAGCTGCCTGTCTGCTTGCTCCAGAGGCTGACACCTCAACTGCCAGGAAAAGGATGAGGAGTTTCCACAACTGTCCTTCCTCCTTGCAGCAGCCCCTCAGGCCTGAGCTCGGTGCTAACCAGCTGTTCTGAACTGAGGGCTAATTGCAGCTGAACACAAAGGCACTGTTGTTTGCATGGGATGGAGAACATTTATTGCTCAGGCTCCTGCCCACGTTCCTCCCTGGAGCAAAGCAGGCTTCCTCAGATGCCTGTGCTGAAGGTTTGGGGGTGGAGGAGTGGTTCCCACAACAGCTCCTCTGTTTGCAAAGGAAAGGCTTGAGTCACTCCAGGGAGTTCCCATTCACTCCTCTACTTCTCGGGGGCAGAGAAGGAAGGTTCAGAGATAAACAACATTAAATGCTGCAGAACCTGTAGGGCCTGACTGTGACAGGAAGGGATCCTTCACTTGTGCCAAAGGTGACCACGCTGCACCCTGCAGCTGGCCTGCTGCCCTGGAGGTGATTTAACAGCACGCTGCTGCTGTTCCTTGAAGCAGATTGAAGAGCAGGAGGAGTTTGGAACATTACCAGCTCTGTCCTGTGTTTAGGGCTGACACCCCCACTCAGGTGAACACTCCCCACTTCAGAGAAGTTCCTCAATATTGGTTACTTATAAAAATAAGAGGAGGCCAGAGCTTTCTGTGGCAGCAACGTTTCCTCAGAAGAGCTGGAATTTTTGGAAGGCAGAATTATGTCACAAATCCAAGCCACCAGATCCCTGAAGTTCATAGGGGTAGGACCACAGCCTACTGAACATTTAAAAACAGCAAGGGGTGCCACTTATGTGATACTTATGTAACCTCAAATAGTTCTCTTGCAGAGGGCTGATACTAATATCTTCTATGACTGAATTTATTCTAGTATTGGCATTTCTATCCCATGATGGAGGCCAGCTCCAGTGGCAGAACGGTCCTACAGTAACTGCCAAAATAATTCCAGCTCTAATTCCAAGCCTTCCAAGCAGCTAACACACAAAAAATTCCTTTTACATCAACTAAGCAAGTGAGTTCCTGAATTATTCAGCAAAAAATAAACAAGGTAATTTTTGAAGCTGCTTTTGAAGAGGGAACTCGACTGAAAATTTCCTGTGAAAGAAACCACAGTACTGTGAGGTGCTTAATGTAAGGGAGGAGGGTGCTCTCACAGGAGTTAATAGTTTTTAAAAGCTATCAGGCTGTCATTTTCCCATTATAGTATGAAAAATCAGTTTCCCATTTGCAAGTGGAGTCAGTATAAATTGAAGTCTTACCAATAAGATTTTTCTGTTGGGTATTTCAACCATGATAGAGCTATCACTGCACTCAACAATCACCATTATCAGGCTAATTTCTCTTAATGAGATGAGCAATTTCTGCTTTTGGTGACATAAATTCTCCTGTGCTGAGGTGTAGCAGCCAGTCTCCACAAAGACTTTAAAGTCTTCTAAAATCAAACTCCATGTTAAAAAAAAATTCCACTCCAAACCTGACTTTGGCTTTCAGTCCTTCCAATTCCTTCAAGAATAATGGAACCAATGGGGTATGCAGAAGCTGTGACAATATGACAACACCTTTCTTTATCAACTCCCCTGCAGTATTACACCAAAAAAAAATCAATCAAAAATAGAAAAAAAAACCCCAAAACCAAAACAAACCTGGAATTCCTGAACATCCTGTGCACAACAAAAACATCATTATGCTTCAGAACACACCTGATCAGATTTCCCACCCTGACAAAAGTGGATATTTCTTTAAAAGAAGAGTTAACAAATTTTAAATTATTTACATAAAAGCCCTTGGGTTTACCTACTTTTTAATGTAAATAATGAGTGTTATTATCAGAACTGAGTGCAGAGAAAGAGTCTGGTTTTGTACATGAGAGAACTTTGTGAATTAGTCAATTAAATTTCCTTATCTGGGGGAGTTTACACCACAATGGGAAGAAATGCAGTTTTAAATGTGGGGAAACAGGAAGGTAAAGTTAAAACAAGGGATGCTCAGGCTGATTGATTTAGAAAAATACTTAAAATTTTAAAGCCTGAAGTATTGACACTTTTTGTGTTTCACACAGGTTACAGCTCCCCATGATTACCACTGCCACTTGTGAGAATGGTATTTAAACTGCTCTGATTCTGTATAAAAAATACACAAACTTTGCAAAATACCAACCAATTCAACCAGTAAAACTCCATTCCCAGTCCCAATGTCAAGCACAGAGCTGTCAAGGGGGACCTTGTGCTTTTCCAACCACCTGATTATGCGCACCATGCTTTCTTCTCCAAACCTGGAAAAAACAAAGGCCCAGGTAATTATAACAGAAAAAAAGTGCAAAAGGTACAGCAAGTTCATTTCATCACTCACTCTCTCCAGTTTTTGCAAAAAGCCCTTTTTACTGTTACTAAAGTAAAAGCTGCCATAGCTCATATTCCATGTTTGCTTTGTTCAGATGAAAATTAATCCTTAATTCAGCAGCCTTAAAATTCACTGATACACCAACTTTGAGAGGTGAAAACATCCATATGTTTAAAAAGGAAGCAGCAAGGGCAACTTGTGTAGTTATACCTGAGCTCAGGGATAAAAAGCACACTTGTCAGTAACATACACCTCAATTATCAGCTCAATTTCTGTGTAATGACACTTGTCCAAGTGCAGCTGAGCAATCTTCACTGTGAAATTGGGCAAGAGAAGAACTGCTGGTTTCAATGATAAAACTCCCCATCGTTTTGTCAGCAACTTGTCGAATTGCTGGCTGTGGTTTTGCAATGTCTTCTACGGTAAAGAAACAAGAGAAACACTCTGCAGGAGTTATTTTATTTACCAGATTTCCCCGGTATCTCCAATGTCTTGAAAAGTTTGCAGTTCTCTTTCATATGCAGCATCCCAGCTGGAGTCGAGGGGGAAGAAAGGAGAGGATATCATAATCAATTCTGGGAAATATTTAGATTAAAGAGGGATGGGAAGAAAAAGTGAAAGATAGATTTAGGCTAGATATTTGGAAGAAATTGGCTGTGAGGGGGGTGAGGCACTGCTCCTCAACATATGAACATGAACATATGGGAGAGAATCCAGGGAAGGCCTGGAGATGCTCCAAAGGCTGGAGCCAGGCTGGGAGAGCTGGAGGTGGATTCACCTGGAGAGCAGAAGGCTCCAGGGAGAGCTCAGAGTCCCTTCCAGTGCCGAAAGGGGCTCCAGAAGAGCTGGAGAGAGATCGGGGACAAGGGATGGAGGAACAGCACACAGGGAATGACTCCCACTGTCAGAGAGCAGGGATGGATGGGATATTGGGAAGGAATTATTCCTTGTGAAGGTGGAAAGGGACTGGAATGGATTTCCCAGAGGAGCTGTGGCTGCCCCTGGATCCCTGGAATGTCCAAGGCCAGGCTGGACACTGGGGCTTGGAGCAGCCTGGGACAGTGGAAGGTGTCCCTGCCATGGCAGGGGGTGGCACTGGATGGGATTTAAGGTCCCTTCCAACACAGACCATGATTCTNGCCCCCCCCCCCGCGGGGGGGCGGCCCCGAGCCCCGTCCCGCCGGTGCCCGCCCCCGGTGGGGCACACCCGGTGCCCGCCCCGTGCCCCGGCACTCACTGCTCCCTGGTGCCCAGCACCGAGGGGCTGAAGGGCTCGTCCCCGGCCAGCGCCATGCCCGGCACGCCCCGGAACCAGCGAGCGCGGCGGGCGGAGCGGCCGCAGCCGCTCCCGAGCCGGAGGACCCAGCCTCGGTGATCCGGCCTTGAGGGGGGGACACAGCTCGCTCCGACACCTCGCGCGTTTTTTAATCTTTTCTAATCTTTTTACCTAAAATCCCGTCCTGGGAGTGAGTCCAAGGCCTGGTTGGATGGGGCGTGGAGCGACCCGGTCTGTGCAAGGTGTCGCTGCCAATGGCAGGGATTGTGAATAAAAGGTCCTTAAGGGTCCCTTCCAATTCAGACCGTTCCGTGATTCCATGAAAATCAGTGCAATATTTAAAAGAACTGTTTATTCTTTCCAATATTTATTCGTTGCAAGTGTCACAGACGTTATTGCTGTTACAAGGTTTATTGCAAGGTGGTTTAATAAGAAAATAAGAGTGATAAACAGCACTGGTGCACAGTTGCCTCCTGTACAGCTCCGTGTGTGTGAACCACGGCACTTCTCCCCAATATTTCATCTAACCCTACTCTTTGTCAGTGGGAAGCCATTCCCTGTGTCCTGTCCCTCCATCCCTTGTCCCCAGNTCCCTGGAATGTCCAAGGCCAGGCTGGACACTGGGGCTTGGAGCAGCCTGGGACAGTGGAAGGTGTCCCTGCCATGGCAGGGGGTGGCACTGGATGGGATTTAAGGTCCCTTCCAACACAGACCATGATTCTATGAAACGGTGAGAAGGCTCTATCCTCTGTGTAGCAGCGCCACTTTACACAATCACAGAACCTCTAAACAAACAACACATAAAGCAGAGACCGGTTCGCGTTGAGAGGGGACCTTAAATTTAGACCTTTCATTCATTTCCACACCCCGCGCCGCGGGCAGGGNCAGCTCGCTCCGACACCTCGCGCGTTTTTTAATCTTTTCTAATCTTTTTACCTAAAATCCCGTCCTGGGAGTGAGTCCAAGGCCTGGTTGGATGGGGCGTGGAGCGACCCGGTCTGTGCAAGGTGTCGCTGCCCATGGCAGGGATTGTGAATAAAAGGTCCTTAAGGGTCCCTTCCAATTCAGACCGTTCCGTGATTCCATGAAAATCAGTGCAATATTTAAAAGAACTGTTTATTCTTTCCAATATTTATTCGTTGCAAGTGTCACAGACGTTATTGCTGTTACAAGGTTTATTGCAAGGTGGTTTAATAAGAAAATAAGAGTGATAAACAGCACTGGTGCACAGTTGCCTCCTGTACAGCTCCGTGTGTGTGAACCACGGCACTTCTCCCCAATATTTCATCTAACCCTACTCTTTGTCAGTGGGAAGCCATTCCCTGTGTCCTGTCCCTCCATCCCTTGTCCCCAGTCCCTTTCCAGCTCTCCTGGAGCCCCTCTAGGCACTGGAAGGGGCTCTGAGCTCTCCGTGGAGCCTTCTCCTCTCCAGGTGAGCACCCCCAGTTCTCCCAGCCTGTCCCAGGGCAGAGGGGCTCCATCTCCCTCATCACCTTTGTGGCCTCCTCTGGTCAAGCTCCAGCACATCAATGTTCCTCACCACGAGAGACATTGAGGGGCTGGAGCGTGTCCAGGGAAGGCAACAGAGCTGGGGAAGGGTCTGGAGCCCCAGGACGGGCTGAGAGAGCTGGGAAAGGGGTTCAGCCTGGAGAAAAGGAGGCTCAGGGGGGACCTTGTGGCTCTGCACGAGTCCCTGACAGGAGGGGACAGCCGAGGGTCGGGCTGTGCTCCCAGGGAACAGGGACAGGAGGAGAGGGAACGGCCTCAGGCTGGGCCAGGGGAGATATCAGAAGGAATGTCTTTATAGAAGAGGTAGTTAAAAATTAGAAAGGGAGGTGGTGGAGTCCCCACCCCTGGAGGTGTCCAAGGAACCCCTGGACGTGTCACTCAGTGCTCTGGGCTCGGTGACAGGGTGGTGGTGGGTCACAGGTTGGGCTCGATGGGCTCGGCGGTCTGTTCCAAACTCAATGATCCAGCTGCTCCCACAGTTTCCCACCCTTCCCATGCGGGTACCCCTCTGCCCCCCCAGGACTACACTGCCCATGATGCCCCGCGGCGCTGCCGGAAGCGGGCGTGCGTCCGGCGCGCGTGTGCCGTGGCGGCGGCGGCGGCGGTGTGTCCGTCATGGCGGCGTCCATCTCCGGCTACACCTTCAGCTCCGTGTGCTACTGCAGCGCCAACAGCAGCGCCGACCACGTACGTGCCCCTCGCCGCCTCCTCGGGTTCGCGGGGCTCTCTCACGCAGCATCCCGGCCGGCGGCAGCGCTGCGGAGCTTCTAGGCCGCGCCGCCGCCGGTGGGGCCCGGCCACGGGTCACAGCGGGCGGGGGCGGCCCCAGACGGACACAGCGGGGCGGGATGTGGGGTGTCCCGGCGGGATGTGGGGTGTCCGGCATGTGAGGTGCCCCGGATGCTCCGCGGGGTACCCGAGATACGGGGTGGCCGGTTTGCTCCTTCCTGGGTAGGATGTGGGGTGTGCCGGCTGCTCCCTGGGATGTGGGGTGCCTGGGGTGCTTCTCCCGGAGTGTGGAGTCCCCAGGATGCTCGCCTCGGGATGTGAAGTGTCTGGGCGGGGTGTGAGATGTCAGAGCGGGATGTGGGGTCCGCGGGATGTTGCCCTCGGGATGTGGGGTACCAGCGGTGCTCCCCGTGGAATGTCCGGGCTGTTCCCCGGGATGTGGGTGCCCGGGCGGGATGTGGGTGCCCGGGCGGGATGTGGGTGCCCGGGCGGGATGCGGGGTGCGGCTCCCGCAGGACTCGGGCTGTGGGAGGAAAACGCTGCTGTAAAAGCTCCATGAGCGGCGTTCCAGCAGCTGCGACTGACCACGGGCGCAGTGCAGAGCCGGGGTGTTCCCGAATCCCTCGGTTTTGTTGGCACAGTTTTAGCCTGAGCTTGCTCTTTTCCTCTGCACCTTGTGCCAAAACCTCCTGATTCCAGCTCAGTCTTCTTCTTCATTTTGGGAAGGGATGGAGAATAAATTACTTTACCTTAAAATTGCCTTACTTCTAAATTGCCTTCTGGGTTTTGCAATCCCTGGTGTTGTTCAGGGTCCAGTCCAGTCTCCACACTAAAATCTGTGTAAATCTCTGCAGGTTTAAACTCCTCTTCCCTTGGCTTTGCTGGAGCAGAGCAGCATTGTGCTCAGGCCTCCTTCTTTTCTCCCTTTAGCTGGGGCAGAGCCCCCCCCTTTTGTGATGTGTTTGCCTTGTGTAAGTTGTGTGTAGAATGTTCCTTTTGGACTACCCATCCCTGTAGTGTTGTAAAAGGATGCTGGCAAAGCAGAAAACCAGCTTTGGTAAAACCTCAGGGCAGTTTATACCCACTGCAGCTCAGATGTGTCTTTTAAACTTCATCTTTGTTTCAGTGTGAAGCTAAGAAAGTTACAGCAAATGATTGCATATAGTGGGGTTTTTTTCTATTTTTAAATATTTTTCTTTTAAAATTGCAGGAAGGGTTTCTGCTGGGAGAGGTGAGACAAGAAGAGACTTTTAGCATTAGTGATTCACAGATCAGCAACACTGAATTTCTACAAGTGATAGGTGAGTGATGTAACTTTGTGTCCTTCTGAAATAGGCACTGCTCAGGTTTCACTTTTTCAGGAGGTTTCACTAAGCGTTGCTTTCAGTGTGAGACCATCACAGGGTGTGTCAGACTTTCAGGATCACGTTTGCTACAGTGTCTGTGTGTTCCTGCTCGAGATGTGAGGAAAGGAAACAAATCTTTGCAAGTTACAGGGGTTTTATGCATCTCCTTTTATGGAGGAAAGATTATGTATTGAAGATATTTGTCTGCATTCCATGATGGGAAAATTACTGTGGGGACTTTCCTGCTTGATGCCATTGCCTAAATACAGCATGTGCTCAAAATAACATTAATACCTTGCTTGATTTACTGATTCTGAAAGGGGCACATTTTCAGTAGCAGGTTTGAATGGATGGCTGGGAGTTGGTGACATTATAAACTGTCACAGCAGGACTGGACAAGGAATATTTGTCAGACAATTTCTTGATAAACACAAGTTCTGTACAGCTGATGTGTTGTAAAAATTGAACAAAGATCAAAGATCTTGCTGTTAACTGTTGGTTGAAGGAGATTTTTTGTAGACATGAGTGAGAAGCTGTTGCATGTTTGGTTTATAGAAAATAAGAAAGCCCTGAAAGAAATTGGTTTTTTTGTTTCTGGATGTATAACCAGCTGTTAAAATATATTTAAACCTCCTTAAAGACCTGGCTTTGTGAATGTGATCCCAGATAACAAAGCAGGGTGTGCATAAAGCTCAGTGAAAACACAAACAGCTCTGGATTGACTCTCAGATGTTATTCTGACATGAAACAGGTGATCTGTGAACATATGCAGTGGTACCAGTTACATCCTGAGAGATTTCCCACCTTGCAGTGGTGATGGCTTTGTGTTCTGGACTCCAGAAAGTTGAGGAGTTTCCTGTTCTGGTTATTCCTAAGAGAACACAGGTGGTAAATTGACTGTGAAGTGTCAGTTATGAGCTGGATTACAGAAGATAAAAGTGTAGCATTTTTTGTGTTTGCATACAGTCACTGTCAGAGTGTTGCTGATGGCTCTGTGTGTTCAGACAAAACTGACAGAGCCAGTCATATTTAGGTTTTTAAATGAGACCTTGCTCTTCAGTGGTCAGTGATTTTGGTTGTTGTTGGCAGTGATGTCACTACCTGCAGCCTTGGCCTGGCTTTCTAAACCGAGTGCTTGTGGTGTTAAAAATTGCTCCCTTTTTAAATCACCCCATTGTCACATTATTAGTTACAGTTTCTTTATGAAAACTACCCATTCCTGAAGGCCCTCTGGATATTTTTTTTTTTAATTTGCCATTTTTACTTCAATATTTATTAATCAAAATTAACTCTTTGACTCCCAGTTCAGCTCATGAGATTGACAGTTTTGTGGCACTGTTGTCACAGATGACTTTTAACTTTCTTTTGTGTCTCCTTAGTGGTGGTGTTTAAATATATAAGTGTGTGTACATAGTATGTGTACTAGATACATAAATATATATAAATAAGTCAATGTGTAAACCTTAAATTTAAAATGTTGGCAGCTTCATGAGGTCTGAGCAGGAGGTTTCTTGCTTCCTGTTTCTCAAAACTCAAGGTCTGTGTAGCAACATCATTACCCAAGAATCAAGAATGATGTTGCAGTCAGTCAATGTATTTTCTGGAAGGAATTGGAATAATTTTACTTACAGGCTTTGTTAGCAGATTGTTTGCACAGATGCCTGCATGATGGTGTGAAAATATTAGAGTTGATACAATTTTATATCAAATAAAGGGAGTCAGTAACTCTAACAGCAGCATCCCGAGGAGTTCTTGCCAGTGAGAATGTGCAGTTTGTCAGGCAGTGTGCCTGGAATGGATGCTCAGGGCCTTGTTTTGATAGACACCAAATGTCTGAGATGTGGATGTGAGCTGGCTGCTGCTCTGGGGAGCTCTGATCCATCCCCTGGTGCCTGTGCTGAGATGGCAGCCCCAGAGCAGCAGGTGGTGAATCACTGCAGGGAGGCAGGGCCTGAACAAAGTTACTGCTCAGCTCCAGAGGGGATCTGCTGGAGGAGCTGGGAATGTTTGTGCTGTGTCCTCACAGAATCCCTCACAGGATGGTTTGGGTTGGACCTTAAACCCCATCCTGTCCCACCTCCTGCCAGGGGCAGGGACACCTTCCACTAGACCAGGTTGCTCCAAGCCCCTGGAAAAATAAGTCATGCTTGGTGTTGGAAAAACAATCTAAGATTAGATTTTTACTCTTTTCTTGCTCTCCTCTGAGAATGCTGACGTGTTACAACCTTTGCTGATTAAATCAGCATCTCTGCATTTATCACAACGTTTTCAATGAAAAAACACTGCCCTGACTTTTTAATATTTCATATAACAGAATTATAAAGTGCAGCTAAATGTTTTGAAATTGCTTTTAACCCCTTTTCTCGTTAGAGATTCTGTTTGCCTTGCCTCTTTAAACACTACAATGTATAATATTTTAGAGATTCTCTTCCTCATCCCTTTTTTTATTCCTTGCTGCTGTAATAAACAATGTGTATGGATGCAAGTAAACTATTGTGAAAAGGTATAGAAAAAAGAAAACAAAAATCAGAAATGCCTTTGTGAGGAGTTTGTAACTATCAGTAGTATCAAAAGTGTGTATTTGAGGCTCAGATAAATCTCTGTGTGTCTGAGCAAGTGTATGCCTTGCTTATTAAAATAATTTTCTATGTAAAAAGGCAAATGATAAAGTGAAGGCAGTTTTCTGGGTATGGTGCTGTGTCATTGTGTTGAGACATTAAGGGCAGTGTGTGGTCTGACACAGATATTTCTTGCTCAGTAGCTCTGATGTGGAAAGTTCATGCAAGATATGCCACTGTAATTTCTCTTTGCCAGGAGCAGTTGGACATATGTCACTTTTTTTTTGTTTGTTTGTTGCAGAAATCCATAACCATGAGCCTTGTTCAAAACTCTTTAGGTAAGCTTCTTTTGTTGTCTTGCTGTGGTGGCTGCAGAATATAAAAACAGGGAGCTCCCTGCAATATATTAACATTTCAAATGTCCCTACCAGTGTTTGCTCATCTGATGGTTTCACAGAAACACACGGGAATGGCACCAACCTTGACAATCAAAGCTAAAGTTGACATTTGTAGTGCAGCTTGGAAGGGGTTTGTTTCTCTGTCTCTTTGGATTTCCACCTTGTGTAGCTGGTGGAGGTAGGGCAGCAGTCAGGTCAGCTCATACCACTCTGATGATGAGGCTGAATGTCAAAATCAATTTAAATTATTGTGGTCTTAGGCTGGCTCTGCCTGGGCCTGCTGGGTCACAGCATCCCCTGTGTGCCCCAACCCTGGTAACTTCTTGGGTTAACAAGTTGGTTTGTGCTTAGTAATACCAACCTGCACCAACTAATTATTTTAAAATTTTCAGCTTTCTCGTTATTTTTGCCTTCTGATCTCCTGAACTCCAGAATTTAAATCAAATATGGGGCTAATATATTCTATTTAACAGCTTCCATTTATTTACATGTAGATTTTCTCTGTAGTCTTTACTTGTTACACAGTGATGGCTTCTAAAGCGCTGTCTAGAACTCCTTTTGAGAAGGAGTTCCCAATTAATCTCCTCTTGTCTTGAGAGATTTCCAGCCAATTAAGAAGACACAGTAGCTGAGACATTATGATTGACACTGGTTGCATTAAAGAGAAAAGCTGCACTCAGTCACTTGCTGGCTGATAATTACAGAGAGGGTACTCTTAACCCAGTGATTTAAATGCTGCAGACTCCACTCATGGAGATAATACCCCAGTGTCTGGTCAGCTCCTCCTGGATCCCAGGGATGCTTTGTGCAGCACATATCCACACGGATCACGTTCCCTGCTTCCCCCAGGCAAGGGATTGGTTGTGAGTGCCAGAGCTGATGGAGGAAGGGAGCAGGCAGGATCTCACTGCGTGCTGCTGCTCAGGAAAGCTGATGAATTCATTGACTGCACAGCACCAGGAACTCTCACAGCTCCTGCACTCTTTATCAGGACCAGAGCATGCTGTTGGTTATTCCTGTGAAGCACAGACAGAGAAAGAGTTGGACTTCCACTGCTTACCAGGATTATAAATAAATATGCAAACATTAATTGAAAAAATTGTGCAGATATAACATAGTGTCTCAAATTTGTCATTAGTTGTGGTCTGAGTTTTCCCAGCAATTTACACCTTGAAGCAGATGGAATTTCCAACCTTATTTACCAGGCAAGCACTGAGCTCAGGATTTGGTGGGTTTTTACCCCACCCCCCCAAAAGTTGAAGTCACAGACCCCTCAAGCAGAGCATTTTCCTGCACTGATTTAGGTTTTAGTTTCAGCTCTTGAAAGAGACCAAGGAGGAGTCTATTTTCAAATGTTTTTCCTTTTATCATGTACTCTGATCTACCTGAATTTCTAAACCTATCTGCATAGGTAGATTTATAAATTCCTAAATCTGTCATGTCCACAAAATAACAACATGTCAGGGTTTGGGTTCAGCTGTGGAAGCAGAACCATATGGAAAAACCATGATACTTTGAATTATTGCTGACTCTTTTGGCTTCAAGGATACAGCCTTGTGAGTGCAATGGCAGGATTGGAGCTCAAGAAATTAGCCCTGCTTTAATTTCTTCTGGGCTGATGGGCTTCTGATTATCAAAGCAGGGGTTTACAGAATGCTGGTCAAAATGAAATTGCACAGTGCATTTCTGTTGGTAAAAGTAAGGATCTGGAAATTGCTTTGTATGGTCTAGAATGCCATCTACTTGTAGAACACTCAAAGTATAAATTATTTACTTTATGTACAATATGTATATATAAACTTTGTACCTACCTTTCTCTCTTCCTTCTTGTTCAAGCTTTTATGACTATGCAGGCAAAGTTAATGAGGAGAGTCTGGACAGGATTCTCAAAGACCGAAGAAAAGTGAGTTTTCTATCTTTTCCTCCTGTTGTAGGCATTAGAAAGAGTGGGTTTGGAAAACAAATTAAAGGGAAAAAAAAGGTAGTTAACTAGAATAAATACTTTCCTCCACAAATCTGATGGTTTGTTTTGATCCAGGGCTTATCCTGTACAGAAGTTGTTGGATTTGTGGTGCTTAGATTAAATTGGGGGCAATGTCTAATTTCCCTGAAGAAATGCAAAGGATTTAAGCCCTCCAAAAGTGTAGGGCTGTATTGACCATCTCAGATCTTGAGGAGTTCAGTTTGTTTAGTGGTCCTAAAGCTTTTGGGTAACGATGATACCACGATTTCAGCCCCTGTGTTCTCAGAAGATAAATCTGTGTCTCTCAGGTAACACTGTGGGTTTTTCCTGATGTCCTTTGATTACAGAACGTTATTGGATGGTACAGATTTAGGAGAAACACTCAGCAGCAGATGTCATACAGAGAGCACATCATTCATAAACAGCTGACACACATCCTTGGAGTGCCTGATCTCGTCTTCCTTCTCTTCAGCTTCATTTCCACTGCAAATAACTCAACTCATGCTTTAGAATATGTGCTTTTTAGACCAAACCGAAGGTAAGCAAACTGTCAACAAACCAGTCCTCATTCTTTGTTCTGCTTTTTACTGCTGTTCTTTAAACTACTTAGGAGTTTGTACAATTGCACTTAAAGAATTGTCCAATGATGTCTTAGGGTGCTTGTTAATGATGACAGTTGTTAGGGGGTTTTTGTGCAAATAATTTATAATTTAAAATTAGGATGAGCAAAAATTCTTTTCAATCTCATCAGACAAAAAAAATCTGTTTTAAGAGACATCAGATGTCACTATCATGTTTCTTCTAATGGTTCTGAATGCATCTCTGGTAGTTTGAGTGTACATTCCAAAGGTTCTAAGAGGTGTGGAGATGGCTCTATACTAAGAGAGTTTTTGATCTTGCATTTATTTTGAACAGAACTTGTAATATTCAGCTACTTTTATAACAAACCTAATGCAGAAGCTTTAAAATTAGATGAGTTCTCATCATCAGAGGGGTGGGATAATATCCAGGCTTTTGTAAGGAATATTTTTCAAATTAATTAACAAATCTTTCTGAACTTTCTCTGCAGGTATAATCAAAGGGTGTCACTTACTATTCCTAATTTAGGCAACACTAGTCAACAGGAATACAAAGTTTCTTCAGTGCCAAATACTTCTCAGAATTATGCCAAAGTTATTAAGGAACACGGGTAAGGACTTTTCCTTTTTAAATAAAGTAGTAATCAAGCTCTACACTCTGTAGAGAATGCTACACATGTGCTTGTTTATGTGCTACATGTGCTACACAGAGAATGCTACAAATGTAGATATTGATCAGCAAAAAAACAGTTCTGGAGGAGAGTGGTCAGTTCCCAGTGTGGTTTTTTTCCTGGTTAGAATTGGATCTTTTAGGAGAACCAAGGGAGCTCAGTGCACTGTTCAGAAGAGCAGAGTTGGTGTGGCCAGTCCATGCTGGGGCCCTTCATGCTGGAAGCTTCTGACTTGATTTCCACCCACCTCCCCAAGGAATTCTGTGTGCACTTGAACTCTGCCTTAGAAGCATTGAATTCTTCATGTTTTTCTGAAGTATTTTCAATTAAATGCCATAAATTCAAAGTAGCTTTTCTGGCTGTTAAC
The DNA here is from genome assembly GCA_013400435.1 of Pycnonotus jocosus. Lineage (NCBI taxonomy): Eukaryota > Metazoa > Chordata > Aves > Passeriformes > Pycnonotidae > Pycnonotus > Pycnonotus jocosus. The sequence goes on along the minus strand of VWYP01004898.1, from coordinate 397,396 downwards.
AATGAAATTATACAAGCTTAAAGATTTTGGCACAAATTTAATCTCATTCAAATGAGACTTCATTGTTCCAGAAGGAATTTTGGTATTGAATATGCTGCTGTCCAGATTTTTGTTTATGACAGTATGGTACATTTTTAACAATATATTATTGCTAAAACAGCACATTTAGCAATAACATACATTTTAAAAATACAGTGATAGACTGCTTAATAGGAATTCAAAGACAGCATGAGCTAGAAACCTCTATTGCCTTTTCTCACGTATGATTTCTGCTTTGTTTTTTTTTTAGTACTGATTTTTTTGACAAAGATGGAGTGATGAAGGACATCAGGGCTATCTATCAGGTTTATAATGCACTTCAGGAAAAAGTACAGGTAACATCTTTTACTCCATATTGGTCTGTATATATGTGGCATCTTTTATTCATCCTTTGGTTAAAGCAGGAGTGGAGAAGATTTTTAGAGCTCATAAACAATTACCACGAACTATAGGAAAATAAGTCTGATTTTAAAATTAAATGTTTCAGTTTCTGTTTAATGTGAGCATTTGCAGTGGCTTCTGTGAAAGTGGTTGGTACAAATAGCACCAATTTTTTCTTTTGCAAGGAAATGATTTAATACTTAGTGATTTATGGGAGGTGTTAGTCATTTTTTAGGGTTTGCAGTGAAGAGAAGCCCTGCTGAAGGCTGTAGGGATTTGCAGAGGTTTAAAAATGACTCCTGGCTCTGGGTATGGAGCATGAGCAGAGCACCATCTGTCAGTTAAAACTTGTGAACGTTTTGTGTGGAGCATGAGCGAATCCTGCTCCAAATGTGCCAAAGCATCTGAGAATGCCTGGAGTGTCAGCTCTGCTCATTGTGAGCTTGTCAGTTCACAGCTTGTCCCGTGTGAAGAGCAGTGGAGCTGTGCTGCCCCAGGAGCTCTCACATCTGCTAATTGTGCTGCAGTCACAGCTTGTTCCCAGGCTTTCCCTTTGCATCTGCCCTGGGGGGATTCGTGTCTCTGCCCCAGCTCAGCTCTGCTGGTTGGCTCCTGGAGCAGGGAGCAAGGAGTGATCCCTCCAGCCATCCCCTGCCCCTGCCTGCACAGGGGGAGCTGCTCTTGCTCACTGGGAAGTTGCACCTTCCAACCTCCTTTGGAGGGTGGGTAAGGCAGACACTTCCAGGGCAGCTTCGGGGAAGAGGAAAGTTTCTCTTCAGAGATGTATCCATTAGCTAATGGCATGATTCTGTAATGCTGTTCTTGCCAGCAGCAGGGCTATCTTCTGTGCTCTGCTGTTGTTTCAGTTACTGTCTGGAAAAATGGAAATGGGCTTCTTTAGCCTGGAGAAAAGGAGGCCAAGGGGAGACATTGTTACTCTCTTCTCCCAGGTAACAAGCGACAGGAGGAGAGGAAGCCACCTCAAGTTGCACCAGGGGAGGTTTAGATTGGAGATTAGGAACAATTTTTTCCCTGAGAGGGCTGTCAGGCATTGAAACAGGATGTTGGAATCATCATGCCTGGAAGTGATCACGACCAATACTTAATTTCGTAGGATCACAGAATGCTTTGGGTGGGAAGGGACCTTAAAGCTCATCTCATTCCACTCCTGCCGTGGCAGGGACACCTTCCTCTGTCCCAGCTTGCTCCAAACCTCATCCATCCTGAACACTTCCAGGGATGGGAGACTCACCAACTTTGGATCTTATTACAGATCTTCTGTCATGATGAATTATTTGGAAATGCTTTTCCTATAATGTAGCAACAGCCAGTAAAGAAAACAATCTTGAGGTTGAGTACTTCTGCTACAGTTAAATCCTGCTTTTAGTTTTGTGCTTCAATGGTTTCTTTATTAATGTTATCCTGAAACTATTTCCTATATTTTTGCCCAGTCTGAGCATATCTTATGTTTTTCTCCCAGGCAGTATGTATAGATGTAGAAAAAAGTGAACGCGTTGTTGAATCTTTTCAAGCTGATGTAAACAAATTGAAAAGGCAAATCGCACAAAAGAAGAATGAAAAAGAACAAGAAATAAGTAAGTTGCCTTTTAATTACTTTTTTTTTTTTCAGAAGCAGATGCTGGTGAGGAGAAAAGGCTTTATGGAGTTAAAAGAATTATATTGCTGATAACTCCTGGGGAAAAACATCCCATTGGGAAGGGCAGTGTGATGCATTTGTGTTGAATGACACCTGAGCTGTGAAAATGTGTGTTGCAGGTACTTCTGCTGGAATCATCCAGTGTTAGCAAGCTTAAAATATAGGAGAGACAACACTGTAAAGAAAGAATGAGCAAGTCAGTTCCGGAAATAACACAGGAAAATATCAGCTGTAGGAAAAGAAAAGTCGGAAAAAAAGTGCTAAAAACTGGAGAGATTCTTTTTGAAGGAAAGAAACAGGGTACTGTGCTCACAGGCCAGGAGCTATCCATGGTTTTATAAGTCTTTATTCCCACTCCCATTTGCTGACTTAGTGGTAAAGATATTTAGCACTGAAATACCACTTTTCAGCATTGAAGTAAATCTTTATAGGTGTTGTTCATCTTATTTTGCTGCTCCATAATTCTCTGAGTCAGTAAGCCTTGCTGTGTGAGCAGATTTGGCTGATTGCCACACTGTTCCTCCTTCCTAAAAACTGAGTGTGGCCTCAGGAGAGTTTGGTTAGCAGTAGGTAAGTTTTGTGAAGCACTTGGTTCTTTCCAAAGAGGCATTGCTGATCTAATTGAATTTGTGAGTGCAAGAGAAGACTGAAGGTAGAGAGTAGGGGCAGAGAATAGGCAATTGGGAAGTAAGATAAAAACCTAAATAATTCATAGGCAAATTACACATTTCAGTAAATACTGCCTCTTTTTACCCATGTTTTGAAATAATAAGCAAATAATGAAATGTTGTCATTTTAGCTACAAGGTGCTTCTTATTATTTCTGTATCTTGTTACCTAAAGCAGTGTGTGACAAAAAGATGATTTAGGTGAGTGAACACCCTAAACTCTGCAATAGAGCTGCTCCTTCTGTGCCTGGTATTTTAATTTGCTCCAGGCAGCAAGGTACTGTTATCACATGAACATTTTAGTGCACAGTCTGATCTGTCAGCCCAAGTTCTTCTTTCTCTGAACCTCAAAGACAAGGTAACAGAGCCAGGATTAGCCCAGGACCATTTAAAAGGTGGAAGTAAATGAGTCACTGCTGTTTCCTGCTTGGCTGTAGATGAAGTGGGCAGGGAACTGCTACTATGGGGAAGCTGAGGTGGGTATTTAGTGTGACTGGAACTGATCCCAGCACAGATGGGAAAAGCTGGGGGAGGAGGAGGAAGAGCAGTCAGTGCTCAACTCTGGCTACTACCAGGGAGATGCAAATGCTGGACTGAGAATTCATGCCAGAGCAGAGAATCATGTGAGAGGGCTGAAACAAGAAAACATGCAGCTTGGAGCTCTGCAGTATTTTTAGATGTGAGTAGTTAATTACTGAATCTGGCCTTCTGTTCCCTCACTTCTTCAAGGCTGGGAGAATTTCCTTGGTTTTAGTGAGGAAAAGGGAGTGTTTGATTCCAATTCCTGCAGGAGTGTTGGTGTTCTTACAAACTTCAGGTTAACAGGTTATGACTTAAATACTCCTTTATAAAAGCCAGTTGAGACTTCAGTTGCCAGATCACTGAAATAGTTCTGTGATAGCAAGATGTTCCAGGCTTTGGTGAGTTCTGTGCACTTCCCAGATGCCAGGAAATCTCCCACTGCAGCTCTCCTGTTGTGGCCCAGAAATGGAGTGCTGTTATGTAGCCACTTGAGGGAATAGGCTCTTTTTATTCCCAAGAGACATCTCAGTGACTTGGTTAAAGGAGCTCTCACGCTCCATTTGGGGTTTCTCCAGAAATGTGGTGTAACAGTAAATAGAGCTGATCCCCTTGTGTCCATCACCTTACACATTCCAGTGTCAGTTCTGGCAGGTTTGTTGGTTAATAACCCCTTAGGAACCAGTCAAAACTGCAGCCTCTCCCAGTGCTTAACACAACTTCCTGCCAGGAAGTCTTTCCTTCTGTCTAGTGTGCAGTACTCAAATTTACCTTTCTGCAGCAGCCTCTTAGGCACATTTAAGAATTAAATGGTTTCTTCAGTCTTCCCTACTAATCCCAGTTATTCCAGCCTTTCCTCTTAGGTCATGATTATAAGATCTCTGATGAATCCTTGTGTTTTGTAGCATTTCTCCCTATTTTTAAACTGTGGTGTTCATATTTACATATATTGTGGTTGTATTTTTAACAGCTACAGTGAAATGATCCATACCTGTATCTCCACAGCTGAGCACACCTCATGAATATTGATATTTATAGTTTACATAAATCAAGTTTCTTTTCTGCAGAAGGATGCAAGTGTTCCTCATTTTGCAGCTCTTGCAGTTCATTATTCCTGTGCACGTCTTCCTCAAATTATTTTCCAAATCAGCTCATTTAAGATGACTTTCACATTGCTGCTCTGATACCCTGCTACACTCCCAGCTATAATTCCATCATTTAGATTTTTAATGTGAGTGCAGTTTTTAAAATAATAATTTGAGGGAGGAAGACATGGTGATTTCTTTGCAGTTGTTATGAGATTGTCCCCTAGCACCAGGGGCATTGAAAGAAAAAGTACAAAGTGATATTTTTAAGGTACAATTTTCATAGGTGAAAAGCGAGTTGAGTTTTACTGAATAAGACCTAAGTGGAGAGGAACAGGCAGGTTGAGCCCTAACACAGGTGCTTTTTGATGTGAGAAGGAGCTGAAAAACACAGAGAAAATTTGAGGTGGAAACAGCAACAGGGTGTGGAAACATCCTGTAGCTGTGATTTTTGGGAGCTTAAACTGGAGGAAATGATCTGTACAGGATAACTGCACATGAAAGTGCAGCAAGCTTGCACTTGGATAGTTTATTTGCTTTTTGACTCATTTCGGGTTTGAAATGGGATAATTGAGTTGTGCTGATCCTGATGAGGTTCATGGCTACACTGGTAGATTTTAGGGAAGTTTGACGTGCTAAAGATTAGGATGCAGTGTTAAGCAAGATTTGATGTGACAGTCAGGGGTAGTGTATTGATGATTCTATAACCCTAAAATCAGAGGTATGAAAGATGAGTAGAGCAGACTGAGAGCACAGGACCCAGTGCTGGAGTTGAAAAGCAGTGCCAGGAATGAGCATTTGAGCAGAAAGAAAGAAGAGAGGACAGGCGAGGTGGTCACAGCTCAGGTATGTGGAGCACGTGTCCAAGAAAGCATTAAGTACCCCCTGTTCTTTGCTTTGCAGGAATGCAGCAGGCAATTCTAAGCAGGCAAATGCCGACAGATAACATGGAACCCATGTTTGTCCCCCGAATGTCCTACACTGGCTTCGCTGTGGAAGGCTGCACGCTTGAAGATTCCGACGTCTCCGACCCTCCCCCGCCGTACTCGGATTTCAACTCAACCGCTCACGACAGCTCCGGCAGCCCCGGGCTCCTGGAGAGCAGCAGCGTCTTCATGCCCCGGCCTCAGGCAGTCGGTTCCTCCGGTTATGTTTCCACAACTGCAGGATTGAAATACTCTGGCAATGGAGCATCCATGGCACCTTCCCAAAGAGCGCTCGCTGACAATGCTGACGAGTCAGAAGACAGTGATTATGAGAATTTGCTTGAACCCACAGAGTCCTCTGACAGTGAATACTCACAGACAAGGGAGTCCCGACCTTCAGCACATCCCGATGGTGATTCCAGGAACACTCAAACTTCTCAGATTTGATAGGGGGGAAAACAAAAAACAAATCCACATGACACTGTTTTTTCATAATTGTTACCGAGAGATTTTGGGGATTTAACCCGGAGGAAATGGACTACACAGGATTACTGTGCACACGAAATGTAGAAGACTTGCACTAGATGGTTTATTCACCTTGTGATACATTTTGCAAGTTTTATAATGGAATCATTAGGATAATCAAGTTGTACTAATACTGATGAAGTTCATGGATGTACTGGTAAATTTAGGCGAAATGAAATTTATAGAGATCTTGTAGCTTTTGTTGCCATATTTTCTTTAAGACAATAAATTGGGATGTAGTAACTAAGCACAGTTAGTCTACAGATAATGTTCTCAAATCAAAACTTACCTCTTGCACTATCATGCCTTGAATTTTAATTTTTGAAAGGGAATAATAAATATATCATCCGCCTTCAGAATAGCTTTCTATGGTAAGCCAAATTGGCCTTTGCAAGCAAAGAAATTTTGATAATTCTGAGAAGCCTGATTGCAAAAGATGTGGTCAATCTCCTTCTCTGGGCATGCCCTCGTCAGAGGAGGGGTTTGGTCTGATCTTTTTTACAAACAGAATGTGTCTCACTTCAACTGATGGTTGCCTTTTTTTCTGTAAAGGGTGTCGAGGGGGGGTGGGATGCCTGGTAAATCATCCAGATGAATGTCATAAATAGAATTATTCTGGTTTCACTGGGTTTACAATGACTTTACGCCACACTAGCCTCATTTATTGTCTCATGTGTTCTTTTAGCATAAATATGAAGTGCACATACAGGAGTAAATGACCGACAGAAGTAGTAAATCCCATCATGATTGGACTTTGGAGTCTGCAAATTACAAACATCAGAGACTGCTACTTGCATTTTATTTGCATCTGAGTATTGGATTTATGCTTCTAGATGAGTTATTTTATGTGATAAATAGGGGGATAGGGTAGGAGAAGATTGTTTGGAGAGTCCCCTGGGTTTATTACCTCTTTTCCTCTGGGTGAAACATGTAAATGATTATTTTAATTTGAATTACAGCTCTTGTCAGAAAACTGCCGTTTGGGATAAATGAAGTGTGGTATATTTAGAGAATTTCATGTTTGGATGCACTTACTTTTATTTAAATACTGCTTGTATGCTAACGTTGCCCAAAATATGTGAAATTGTGCCACTAAGAAGTTTGTATTATTGGACTTTATCCCTGATGTGTAAATGAGAAAATACACATTTTAAGATGAGGTTATCTGCAGCATTTATCACTTTGAGGTAACAATAGCCACTTCTTCAGTTTACACCCAGAACAGCGAAGCAGTTGTTTAAAAGTTTTAAATATCTCAAATTTACACACTGAAATTTTAGTCTTTTGGATCATGTCCATAGGCAAAAGTCTGTTCATTACCCTCTCCTTACCTGTACTAAATTAAGCAAAATAACTTTGGGAAATAACTTTGAGATGTTAAAATTGCCACTCTTCTACTGAGTGTTCCCACCTTTAAACATCTAGTGCTCTGGTTTTAACTATTTTACATTGTTCTCATTAGCCTTAACTGGATGGATTTTTGTCTTGGAGTGTTGCAATCCCTGGAACAGAGACCTTGCTGTGGAGTGCCCACCTGTGAGCACCCATGGCTCAGGTGTGTACGTGTCGATGCTGGAATCAGAATTGACAGGTTGGCAGCCACCATCTTCATTTCTATTCTGCACAGAAACCTGCAAAATGTACATCTCTGACAAAGCAGTTAAATGTGACAATAAAATCTTATTTAATCCTAACATAGATTTTAATGCTTGTCAGGTTCCACGTTGATGGAGGAGCTCACTGGGAAGCAGAAGTGTGGCTCACAAGTGGTTTGTTCAGGCTGGTCTGGTTGGGGGTCTGAGGGGATGTGGCCATGCCTCACACCTGTGCTTATGTTTATACAAGATCCTTGAATTCTGGGGTTATTTAACAAAAAATATGAAAAGTTCTGCTTGGTTTTTCGTGCTCCATGTAGGTGGGACAGGTGTGTCATCGTGCCCTCCAGCCAAGTGCCTACCTGCAGGTATTTTTATTCACCATAACTTCTGACTCAGAAGAAAAATGGGTGTGGCTTTATTAATTTTTTTTAATGTAGGTAATATTCTGGCAAAAATACACCTGCTTAGACTTTGCAGTTTTCATGACAGTCCTGTTAAAAACAACAATGGTGGGTTGAGATCCATTAGAAGGCCACAGGGAGCAGCTTTAATCCTAAATTATGGTATTCTAAATTCTGGGGTTTTCATGGTACAACAAAATATTTTCTGGTTGATTGTGAGAAACCTGGAACTGCTGTTTCCTTTATTTCCAAATTTACTCTTGTTCTCCCTCTGATTGTTGATAGTAAGAAGAACAGGGATGCACCATATGGGAAGGCTTGATGAATTAGAACTATCACATATGCTTACAAAAGGAAGCACCATCAAATATTTCTGAAATTAGCTTGGATTGACACTCTGGGAGTCTCCAAGTCCTGTCTTTGCTTAGAGGATGGAAGATGCTGGCAGAAAGACTTGTGAGCATTGTTAATTTTGGCATATTCATGACTCTGCAGGTTTGGAGTTCATGTCTGACATCTCTGGGGACATTTCACTGCCTGTGACATGTCCTGAGTTAAAATGTAAAGAGAAGCTGTTACTGTTGGTGTAGCATCAAGATAAGATAAGCAAACTGATAAAACCCCTGTTAAGTGGGAAGATGCTTCTGAGTACACTGAATGTAACTAGAATCAGTCTGAAACTTTGCTTTTTTTGATGCTGCAAGGTTTATTTTAAGGGTTTTTTTTGGTTTTTTTTTTTTT
>VWYP01004898.1:364197-388821 GCA_013400435.1 Pycnonotus jocosus | reverse complement strand
TTTTTTTTTTTTTTTTTTTGATAACAGACTTGCTATGCTTGTTTCTTCCATGGTTCTGCCTCTGAGCAGTCTGTAGATCAGCTGAAAAGGTGTTGGTTCCTGGCTTCCTTTGAGGTGAATCTTCCTCTGGCTTTCTCTTTTCTCTCCAATTTCTATGGTTTCACACACACATTTCTCTGTCATCTCAGATGTGTGGGGGTATTTGCATGTACCTTTATAGTGCTCTCTTCTGTAGCTTATGGGTTTGGGAAGAAAACAGAATTTAATTAAGAGTTTCATTAGTAAACTGGTGAGTACTTGGACACCTTTCCAGTGCCTGAAGGGGCTCCAGGAGAGCTGGAGAAGGGCTTTGGGCAAGGGCCTGGAGGGACAGGACACAGGGAATGGCTTTAAGCTGAAGGAGAGGAGATTTAGATGGGATATTGGGAAGGAATTATTCCCTGTGAGGGAGGCCGTGGCAAGAATGTTCAAATTGTTGACTCTTGATTTTCTTGCTCTTCACTCTTATCTATAAATGACCTTATATGGTGTAGCAGCATCTTGGCTGAAGTTGCTAAAAGAAGAAAAAGGTTTTCCTTTGCTGTGAGCAAAAATACCTGGATTCCCCTCTGGGAATGGCCAGTGTTATTCCCACTGGTGGAAGCAGAGAGGCTTCAAAGACAGGGAGAGCAGGAGTTCAGGAGACCTCACTTTACCAGAGCTCCAGCCTGGGAGATTGTTCTTATTCTGAGAGAATTTCAGGCTCAATTTCCTAGGGCAAGCCCTGCAGATGAAGGTGGATGTCAAAGCAGGTCAGGCAGATCCAGTAAGAGTTACCTTCAGGAAAGAAGGGATCATCACAATCGCATCAGCTCGTGGTGTGGGTGGCTCAGGAGTAAATCCAGCAGCAGGCTCTATGCCAGTGGAAATCTAGGAGGTTTTTCCACCTAGGAAAGTAGTTTTTTCCTCTTTCTAAATTTTAAGTAAGATGGTAACTTGCACATCCTTGTCTTTTCCCTAGGCATCATCCAGGGAAAACAAAACACCTTATTGCCTTTTCCAAGCTTATTAGGGAGAGGTGCCTGCTGAGCTCTGCAGAAGGAGCTCAAGGCCACCAAGGCTGGGAAAGCTGCTGCTCTGCAGCACTCCAGGTCACTGCAGGGTTTTGCATTAATTATTTCCAGCTCTCCTGAGATCCTGTTGTTCCCTGCTCCAGTCTCTGCCAGCACCAGGGCGGTCAGTACTCAGCAGGTGTTAAAGAGAAGAGTTGCTTGTTCCCCTCATGTGGATTTGTGTGCCATGTATTTATTTCCTCTGGCTTTATTGGAGAAGGTGTTAGGAAGAGAAACCTAAAAATCCACAAGAGACAAGTAGCAGACTAAACACACAGGTGTTTTGAAATTCTTCCATTATAAGCAATGTTTTTTTAAAACTTTTACTGGATTTATTTTCCTGCTCAACATTTTGCTTTGGGCAAATGTGGAGGGTTTTTTTTTCCAAAGGAGGAAAAATAGTACTGCTAAAAGTTTTCCCTTCACAAGGCCTGTTTCTACCATGGGGATTGTTCCAACAATTTTTTTTGTGCCAGTTTGTGATTTTTAACACATTTTCAAGAGCAAGAGGCTGCTGTAGCTGTGAGCAGGGATCACTGGTGGTCTGTAATATTAATAAGAAATAGCCAATTTTAGCCATAAATGCAGTCATGTTAAATAAAATGCTCAAACTCAGCCCTTATGGAAAAAGTTCTTTAAATGGGATAATATCACCCAAATGCTGTGGCTGTCACTTTTTAGTCTGAGCAGAGTTCCCAGCTGAGAGGTAGCACAGAAGGCACTGCTTGGTGTTCAGCAAAGTTTTTATCCTAAACCTGTAGAGAGGTTTGAATGGTGGAATATGGGATATTTTGGCTTGGAGGGGACCTTAAAGCTCGGTGTGTGCAATAATCCAAGGTTTTGGCATGCAGGAAGGTGAATGCTTTGCTGACTTCAGGCACATTAAAGTAGCTGTCACTTGTTAATAATAACCCTTAATGCAGGGATGTTAAATTTCATACAGCCTGGGCACTTGGAAGAACAGGAGGCTGAACTTCCCATGAGTGCATCAGCCATGCAAAATGGGAGTTTTGATTCCCACAGAAATGGAACCTTGGTCTCAGCAGGTGCTGTTGAGCAGGTCCCTCCTTTTCCTCTGACATCGGGAACACTCAGCTGCAGGTCGGATCCCTGGTGGAGCTCCTGCAGTCCCAGAAAACGTGAGGAATGTGATGTCCCTGCTGCTGAGGACAGGTGGGTACTGCAGGGAGTCCAGGGAAACCAGGGGCAGTTATCTTAACAGGGAACACAGGATGGAACTGCAGACAGCTGCACCAACAATGTCCCAGCTGCACAACAGGATCTGCCTCCAGTGTGCAAACAGGATTAGAGAGAGGATGGAGAACACTCCTGCTCCTTCAGCAAGGGACACCTCGGGCTCTTTTAATCCTAGGTCCTGCCTTGAATTTCCAAGTGCCCTACAATAAATCCCTGAACAGAGAACGAGGAGAAAGTCTGAGCAGAGGGACCAAGGGACTGAACTGCCAGGAGTGCCCACCCCTGGAGCTCCACAGCCCTCACACTCCTCATCCTGCTGGAGAAGTGCTGGTGGGGTGGGATGAGGGATGTGCCAGTTATCCTTATAAATGCCTGATCCAGGTGTTTTGGTGGGATTAAGGCTGTTACTCTAGCAGCAGGTTCCTCACCTGTTCCTGGTCAGTCCCTTGGCTGCTCAGTGGGGGTGCCTGAGGGGGTTTGCTCTTGCTCTGCCATTTTTATGTGTTTGTGAATTGTCCAGACCCAGGTGAATTGTTGACTTTGGCCCATTTAAGGGATCTTAACCCAGCAAGACCAACCACAGTGCCTTTCCCTGTTATGAATGCATGAAGCTCAGTGCTGCTATTCCCATTTTTAACTGCTGTCCTACAGGTTGCTACCAGGGAATGTTTGCTTTCTGAGCTGTTGATTTTGCACAAAAATCTTTAAATCAAGCTTTTTACCCAAATTCAAACATTGCCTGTTGAGCCCATCTCCAAAAAATGTATAATGTATCCATGCCTTGCTGCTGGAAGAGCAGGGAGTTTGCAAGGATAAAGGAGCAGGAAAAAGGCATTGAGGCTTTAGCAGGGAGTCAGTGAGCACTGCTGTGAAAAATCACTCTGTTAATTCTGGCACTTCCCACTGAGCTGTTCACCCATGGAACAGAGAAGCTGGGGAACCTCTCAGTTCATTTATAAAGCACTTGCAATTCAAAGCAGGTGAAGCACTAAAAAATATCGAGCAGTGAGAGATCATTTCTCCAGCTTGTGTGGATGCTCTGTGCACAATCGATGGGGACAGGGGCTGGGACTTGTCCTGGGCATTTCTTCTGTGCTGATGTTCCTGAGGAAGGAGATTGATTTTGCCAGGCTTAAAAAACAGCCTTGTCCTTCAGTGTTGTGGGAAGGGTAATTTCAAAACCAAATGTTTGTTGATGGTGTGGAATTAGCCCCCAAGCTTTTGATGGGCCTGCCTCCCTCAAACAGTGGTTTCCAGACCCCAGGAGCTCCCAGTGCCAGGCTCAGTCCTGCAGTGGGTCCCTTTGGAGCTGGAGTGACCATGGTACATGAGGCAGAGCTGTAGGATTGCTCTGATCTTCAGTTTAAGCTGGCACAGGTTACAGCCCGTATTCCAGAATCCACCTTTGGAACACCCAGCAAGGCAGGGAAAGCTGAGTGATTCTCTTTATTTAGCTGTCCTAGAAACTCCACTGCAGCTGATTTCATCCTGGCCCTTGGGAATTACACCTGAGAACTCCATTCTCAGCAAGGGAATTGGGTTGGTGTCGAGTCCCTGGTAATCCTTAGTTCACAGCACGTGGCTCCTCTGCTTGGCTGGAATATAATCTTGTGTTTCATTGTTCATGTCTTTGTCATTAAGTACAACTGTTTTGATTTTATTTTTGCATCTCATGGTTGCTTTGAGGTTTGATTTGAGGGCAGTACAAAATCAGATGGGGCAGGCACAGGTTTTCTGAGCAACCAGGGCCTCCCCATCTGGGACATTCTCTCCTGGGGACCTGCAGCAAGCACAACCAGACCCTCCAGTGGCCTGCCTTACATTTTCTTTATTTCTAATGGTTTAGGCAATGATCATTTTTAATACCTTTGGATAATTCTTGGTTGTAACTGCACAGTCATTGTGGGGGGGGAATGATAATCAAAATGTCTCTGATTGATTTGAACACCCTGTGCTTTTTTCCCTTTTCCAGAAATACTCGTGCAGACTGACACCCGCTATTGTGCTGAGGCTCTTTTTGCTTCAGCAAACTTCTCTGTAGATATTTAATCTACTGGGTTTTTTTCTTTTTCCAGTTGCAGTTACAAAAGGCACTGACTCAGGTCTTTCAGAGTTGTCATTTGAAAAATGGATTCAGAATAACAACAAAAAAAAGGATTTTTTTTTCTTCAGGGGAACGTGAGAGAATACAAAAGCACTGAAATTAAGCACAACTTTTTACAGGTGCTGGAAGAGGAGATCTGCACTTTTATCATCCCTCCAGAACCCATATTTCAGGATGTTTTAGGCAAGGATAACACCTTGAGGAAAACCTCAAGGGGAGAGCTGGTGTCTGCACTCAGGGCAGAGGAAAGGCACAGAATTCCATCAGTAATGGAATTATAGGGGAGCTGGGATCTCAGGGAGGCCCTGGAGGCAGAGCTGGCTGGGTGCTGGCTCTGGAGGGTGCACAGATCTACCTGTGGGACACTTTGGGACACTGTGAGACACTGGGACACTGTGACACACCGTGGGACACTGTGACACACCATGGGACACCATGGGACACTGTGAGACACTGGGACACTGTGACACACCGTGGGACACCATGGCTGTGCCTGCCTGCTGCTGCCAGCCCATCGCAGCATCTGCCAGCTGATCTGCCAGGGAAATGGGATGTGCTGGTTGCTATCTGTAAAGCATTTCGTGACCTGTCCCCCACTCCAATCAGAGCCTGCCTTGATGACTGCTGTCTGCAGCAGGGCTTTGGCTGCCTGCCCTCAGGGGGAGCTGCAGCAGTGCAAAGCATATCCCTGAAAACCCACTGGTAAAAAAGAATGAGGGGGTTTAAAAATATGTTTTAAACTATTAACGTCCTCTATTTGCTAAAACATCCCAGCTGCGGGTTTGATGTTGTTTTCTACATTTTAATAAATTCTTCAGAGAACACTCAGCGACAGCAACAAGCACTTGAAGCCCTGGGAATGGGACCTGTTTGAAGACACAAAGACTGAAGGTCGGCTGCCGGGACAAGGTAAGGTCCCCATGTCACTTGGCTGGTGTCTGATGAAAGATAAATGGACATTTGTTCTCAGAGTGTGACCTGGCACTTTCTGGTCTCATGACTGGAAGGAGAGGGATGAGCTACTGAGTCCTTGGGCAGCTTCACTTGGTCTCTTCTTGGAGCTCCTGATTTTTAATGGGCTGCTCACGCTGTCCCAGTGCAGGGGGAGCAGATGATCCTGTAGGTTCAGGGACTTGGCTTTACTGGGATGCCCCAGAGCACAGTGCCTCCCCTAGTAAGACATGCTGAGCACAATGGGGGTGTTCAGCCTGGAGAACAAAAGGCTCTGAGGAGACTTTGGAGCCCCTTTCAGCACCAGGGCTCCAAGGAGAGTTGGAGAGGGACTTTGGAGAAGGGCCTGGAGTGACAGGGCCAGGAGAAATGGCTTCACACTGAGGGTTAGAGGGAATGTTGGGAAGGGATCCTTCCCTGTGAGGGTGGGGAGACCCTGGCACAGCTGTGGCTGCCCCTGGATCCCTGGAAGTGTCCAAGGCCAGGCTGGATGGGGTTTGGAGCAAGCTGGGACAGTGGAAGGTGTCCCTGCCCATGGCAAAGGGGGGTGGAATGAGAAGTGCTGGTTTTGAAGATCCCTTCTAGCTCAAACCTTCTGTGATTCCATGAAATGCAGTGCCCTGACACCTTGCCCAGGTCCATGCCAGCCCCAGAGAGCTCCAGCCACAGACCTGGTGCAAGAGCCAGGACAGAGACTGAGGCCCAGAGCCTTTGGGACACACCACATGCAGCAGGAGCAGGGCCCAGGAAGCAGCTCAGGCAAAGGGGAGAGAGCTTCAAACAGGTGAGAGGCTCATTGTTGCCACTGGCAACATCCCTGGGCTGCCGTGCTTGATGAGTCGTGGGAAGGCAGGAGGAGGTTGGTGCATCCATCTCCTGCTCCTGTAGGATGGGAACGTGTCTGCCACCCATTCTCAGCTGAGCTCATTACAGCATCTGAACTGGTATTGATCAAAACCTCTCTGTTTAAACCACTTTGAGAGAAAAGCCCTTTCAGTCCACAGTGAGCCTTTCCTGCCATGTTTTGAGGTTAATCAACCGTTTTCATCCTTCATGAAAAATCTTGAAGCACACGTACTCTCTCTTAGTGCAGTTCTCTCTCACTTGGAAACCTTCTCCATCCCTTCTATTTTCTGAAGCAAAACAATTAAAATCAGAGATCGTTTTCCATTCCTATGTAGCTATTTTTTAATGTTAACTCAAAAATTGGCACAGATAATTTTACCATGGGAATATTTTAATACACACACACAGTTTTTTCCCCAAACAGGGTAGGTGTTATTTCTGTCTTGCAATGAGTTTGCTGAGCTTCCCATGCACTGGGGTGGTGCCATCCCTCTGGATTTGCCTTGGGAGCCCAGCACATCCCATCTCTCATCCTGCTTTCCCCTTGCTCACTGCAGCACCTGCAGCTCATCCCATCTCCCTGCCAAGCATTCCCCAGCCCCAGGAAAGGGGATAATAATGCTGTGCCATGCATGAGGATTAATATTTTAAAGTGGGTTGAGGTTAAAGGGTTACATGGATCTATCTGATCTGTGCTGCTGGAGGTCAGCAGAAGCTTTAGGATAAGGATGGCGTGATAGTACTTTAAAAAATAATTATGGTTTATTCTTTTGAAATCCAATTATTTCCTGGAAGAACAGCAGGTGGTTTCAGTGTAATGGCCATAGAAGTCGATTACAAGACATGCAAACCCTGCATGGCCCCCAGTGCCTGCAGCAGCCCTGATGCCTTCCCTCCTCAGCACACCAAGTTCTGCTCGCAGAGGGGTTTAGAGTAAGCTCTGTGCTGCATAAATATTAAAACATATAATCAGATGATTGCCTACATGTTATATTTTCCTTTGCAGGGATGGTTTTTGCTCTCAGCTGTGGCACAGCGTGCCATGCAGCCAACCCCTGCCCACGCAGCCCTGGGGGATTTGTCCCATGGAACTTGTCACATGTTCCTGTGCCTTGGACATCACCTCCTGCGTGGGTACCCCAGTTTGGCTTGCAGATAAATTCCCAGACGTGGTAAAAAGAAGCAACTGTCTCTTTGCTGGTCCTTGAGCCACGCAGACTGATGGCCCCTCTGCAGGGCGTGCCCCAGGGCTGGATGGCAGTAATTTAGTGCCCTTTTTCCTTCCTCACCATTGTGTAAGGATCCTGTGTACGGATCCAGGTCAAGCTGCAGGTGTGCACTGGATGATTCCTGGTTAAAGAGCCAGGGATTACCCACCTCAGCAAACCTGAATGTGCAAACACCACTCCTGTGGAGTGAATCCATCCCTGCTTTTATCCTGTGGATGGACAGGCAGCCCTGGCCCTGCTGGTGTTGGGTGTCACTTTGTTGGAACACACTGCCCATCCCCTCATGGGATGTGCTGCATTATTCATCAGAGAGATGAAAAACTGGAGGAGCTATTGTTGGTCCTGTTCAAACTCTCTGTTCCTGCAGCATTGAAAGGAGCAGTCATTACCTGTCTCCTCTTTCAGATCCAATTTGCCAGGATGTATTTTTCCTAGGAAGCTCCATAGGGCTCCTCAGGGCCGGGATGATTTATTTATAGGAATGACCTTACAGCCACTTGGAAGCCTGTCTGCTGGCATTTGTACACTGTGGAGCACTTGTGGCAAGAAACTCCCTGTGCTTCCAATTCCCCATCCAATCTGAAAAAGTCTTTGCAGCCTGTTTTACTGCTGAGTAAACCACTGGATGTCACAGCTGGATTCCTCTGTGGCTCACTCAGACCCCTTGCTAGTTTTCCACACCTCTATTTTCCTGTTTCCTCTCCAGATCCAAAGCCTGGTTCCCTCTCCAGATCCTGAGCAGCTGCCCAGAGCAGCATTGCTGTGCTTTCCTGCAGGCTGCTGTGGGATGCACATTCCCCTTGTGCTGAAGCATTTTCACCAATTAACCTGGAAACGTCGCCAGGGTGACCCAGCATTACCCAAACCTGCTGTGGCTCTGACCAGGGCAGGTTATTAAAGTGCAGGTTCATGATCCATGGGCTTGGCCACACAAAGCTCCAGGCACATTCAGGAGTCCCTGAGCTTCCTGGGGCAATGTGACTGAGCTTTTTGTGTGCTGTTTATAAACAGCCAGGCTGGGCTCACCCAGAAGGGTTTTGTTTGTACCCTGCTGTGAAGGGCTTTAAATAGCTCCTGACAATTAATTTAGGATTTTGAACAGGGAAAGAGCTAGTAAATGTCTTTGGAAAAGGTGTGATTATTGCAGTGGGAGAGCAGGGACAGGAGAGGGAGGGGTGGATGCAGAGGGATGGATGTATGGCTGCCTGAGCATGATGGATATGCAGTGAAACAACCCTGCTGACCACTGCTGTGTATCTGGGAAGGCAAACTTAGGGCTGTATCTTCTGCTGAAGGTGTCAAAATTCTCCAGTTTGAGATCTCTGTTTGTGAACCATTTATCACCTTACATGGCTAAGAGCAGAGAGAAAAACAAATTACCCTAAAACTCATCAGTGAGTCACTGACACAGGACAGGGATTCAATTTTGGCATCTGATGCTCACTTCCTTTTTGGGGATCTCAGAAGTGTTAATTCCCAGGCATCTCCTGAGACCCTTCATCAACCCCCTCTGTCCCCAAATTCCACAGGCAGCCTGAACAGTCCTTGCACCATGCCTGCCCCTCACTGGGCAGACCAGAAATTCAGCCCAGTGCTGCTTCAGCAGGGAAGGAGAAGGAAACACTAAAATCCCTGACAGAAGAGTGGGAGAGCCAAGCAGATCCCATGTTTCAAGCTGCAGCTTGGTGCAGCTCCAGAGAAACACCAAACATGAGGCAGAGGATGGTGGATCCCATCAGTTCCACCTGGGATGAAATAATAAACACATTCCTGCCTGACACAGCCAACCCCTTAACAGGCTTTGGGCTTCATACAGGGAAAACACTGATCTCTGCAAAGCAAAAGCCTTAAAAATGTTCCAGAAAAAAGATGTGGTTTACATGGCCTGTGCTGATTGTGGGGAACATGGGGCTGAGCCTTCACTGTTCTAAGGAGTGTTTATTGTTCCCATGTCCCCACTCTGTTCCTGCAGGACAGTGTAAGTCACCTGAGCTGTTGAATCCTCTATAATCTTCTTTGGAATGTGGGGTCTGAGGAATGCTTCATCCCATCCACACGTTCCCAGATGATAGAGGACCTTTCTCAGAAAGGTCCACTACAATTATTTGCAGGTATTTGATATTCTGCAGTAGAAGATGAGATGGTCCATGACCTCTGAGACATCTAAGAGAGAAATGATGATGATGTTCCATTTAGATGAGGCAGATACTCAGCCTGGCTGGAAACTTTCTGAAAATGAGGTGAACTAAACAGCTAACAGCTTTTAAAGTGTCATAGTGATGAAAAGATTATTAAATCCTGAAGGTGGGACCTGGTCTTGACCCTCGTCTTGGGTTAATTGTCTTCTGTGGGGACAGTTCAGGACCTGGTGCTTTTCAGAGGGCTGTTCCAAGGGTTTACATTGGAGCAAAGGGAGAAAAACTGCTGATCTGCCACTTGGACCAGGGGTGGGAGTTATCTGACAAGCTAGAATTTGAAATCTCTGAAGTCTAGGAGAGAGCAGTCCTTTTAAAGTCTCAAACTGGTGACAGTTCCAAGTTGGGACATCATGTGCCATTAGGGAATGGAAATTCAGTCATGCAAAACAGCTAAACATAACAAGTGCTAAAAGAGAGCCTGTTTTGTGGAAGAAAATAGGGAGGCAGCCTATGAGTTTATTCTCTCATGTCCTGCATGAGGTTTTTGGAAATTCCTGGTTAAACAAAGCAAAGGTTAACCCCTGGTTGGGAGAATCCTTAAAACCCTGCCCTGCTCCAGGTCTTCCCAGAGCCTTTGTGTGGTTAAGGGTTAAATCCTGAAACTCAACTCTCTGTCAAGTGTCTCAACCACCTCTACATCAGGTAAATTGGACTTAGAACCTGTCTTTAAACTCGTCATCAGAGAACAACTTCCATCTTATTTCAGAGAATTTCTGTTAAAATGTGTGACTTTGGAAAATTTTTATTACTGAAAATCTGAAAGTGCAATTTTCCCCCAGTTTGGCTCACAGAAAATATCAAAGTGTCATGTGGCCTTGACCACACACAAAACTGATGGGGTAAACAAGGGAAGTTTATCTCACATCTGACTTAGCAGGGGTTGTGGTGACCTACCCACAAGGTTTATTTGAGCATCTTGCTTTTCACATGTTGTAATTTTGGGGTTTTTTTTCCTTGCAAAGCCATATCTCTGCTTGAGAAAACAAAAGGACAGAGGCAGGGATGTGAGTGTACCACAGAACCCCCTCAGCAATCTGTTGTTCCCAGGTTCACACAGCTCTTCAAATTCTGCTCATTTTCAGTCCTGCATGGGGTTTCCATAGGATTTCTCATCTATCTACAGAGGAGAGAGGAATTTTCCTCCTAGTAACAAATATTTGTTATTTTAGCTTCTGATCACCACACACACTTATTCAATATTTTTTAATAAATTTTGACCTTTTTTTTTTTGTACCATACCTCCTCATTTCTTCCCCTTGCGCTGATTTTTCATGCCTACATATGATTCATTTAATCTCTCCCAAAAGGGCGTAGGAAATTAGATTAACGAGGCAAATTAATAAACCAGCATAGCTGTGAGACCTTATACACTTTACTTACCAAGTACAGCACATCACCCCTCACTCAGAATGCCAGGGACAAGTTATTAATGAACAGAATTTTGCCATCCTTGGTGCTGTGTGGCCACTGCCAAGCTGGAAATGCCAGAGGGATTTGGTGGCTGTGCCCCGGGTGCTGAGGCAGGGGATGGCCACGGGGTGCTCTGCCAGGGAATCGAGGTGTGTTGGCTGCTCTGAATGCCTGCCAGGAAATGCTCTGTCGAGCTGGAGATTTTATCCCAGCCCATTGTAACCCGACAACAATGAAGCCATTAGAGCTTGGACCCGAGCCCGCAGCGCTTGGAAGCGTGACAGAGCTCACCTCTGTGGGCACTGCCAGCACAGTCTGCGGCTTTATCCACCAGCCCCAAAGCGACTCAACCTCCCACAGCCTGACCGGGGTGAGTCTGGGGCTCTGCACCCTTCTCCTCTGAGGTCGGAGGAATTTTCCATCATCAGGCACACGGAGATCACAGGGTTGCCCCGCCTGTTTCGCTGCTGAGGTCAGGAAAAAGCATCCCCAGACTTTGCAGAGTTTAGGAACAGGAACTCTGTGCGCTCGGCTGGGGTGAGGTGGAGGATGAGCACCAGGATCTGCCTCAGGATTCAGATCCCTGAAGCTCCAGCGGTGCCTCGGCACAGCTCAGGGTGGGATGCTGGGTGCTCTGGACAAGCTCACGCTCCAAGACAGGCCTGGAGCCCACGATCCTGATATCGATCTTTGTTTAATACAATATATTAAGCAATTTCAACAGCAAGCACCTGGCAGTGCTCCTTGGCAGGCAGCCCACGCTCTGGGGAGCATCATCTGCTGGCTCTGCTCTGCCTCCCTCACCAGCAGCTCTGGGGAGAGGCAGGGAAAGCTGGGAGACACTGGGAGGGCAGGCAGCAGGGATCCTCTGGCTGAGCCCACTCCCAGACAGCTTTTCTCTGAGCAGAGAGACTGGAAGATTTCTCTTTTCTCTTTCAAGGGAATGGAAGATTATTTTTTTTTTAAGTAGTATTACCTTTTCTGGTGAGATTTTTTTTTCCTGTGGGGTGGCTCAGGGATGGGGTGCAGAGGGAACATCAAGGAAGGCCATATTCTGACAGGCTGCTTTTGCTGTCTGAGTCAAGGAATCCTGAGAGACAAGGAAATTTAGAAATCCAGATGAGATTTGGCTTTTCTTAGTGGCTTTCGTGCAAAGTGGAACAGTTTTAAATGACAAAGAGAGGTGGGACAGAGCAGAGGCTCCTGTGTGCCCTGTTCCAGGTGGTGTCTGCAAATTTGGAGGCTCCTGACTATGGGAATGATGCTGTCCTGATGCTCTCAGTTCTCTGGATGTGAGGTAGGATCCCTGGAAACCTGGGGATGGCAATGCAGTGACTGCCATGGAGCACCTGCTGGCAAGTGGTGACCTTGGCTGTGGTTTAGTCACTAAAGTTTCACCCATCCAGGTTAGAGACAGAAACATTTATCTCATCAGGGAGAGTCATTGCTGTGCATTCTTTAATGTGTGAACCCCACCCTCTTGGAGGGGAATGGATCCAAACACCCAGGAGCATCCTGGAAAGAGAGCAGACTGGATCACTGTCTGGAGCTCTGGCAGGCTTGGGACTGAATGTCTTCCCAAGTTCCTTTATAAGCAGAGTCTTCAACTTGTTTATGTCAATTTTGCCCAGTGTAATCTGTTTGGCTTGCCTGGAGGAGCAGCAGGACACTAATTAATTAATGATCACAGCAATGACTCACTTTCCTTGTGCCCTCCTGTGGCACCTTCTTTGTCACAGGAGGAAGCAGGAGCACAGATCCTGTCCCAGGCTGCTCTCCTAGGGAAGGAGAGCAGCAAAAGATGAATTTATAGTGACTGTGCAGCATTTGTCACTTGCCCAGTGTCACCACAGAAGAAGCAGCGCGGTGTGAGCCTGCTCCATGAACAGCCACTCCGTGTTCCTGAGGGAGGCTGGAAATGTTGGGATTTTAATAGCATTGGGATTAACTGCCTGCTTAAATGAGGAAGGCAATAGCTCTGTAATTAGTGTGACTTCCTGAACAAAAATGAGGATGCTGCTTGCCCTGCTTCACAGGGAAGGGACTCAGGCTGGTCCCAGGGCTGGAAAGCTCCTGCTTCAGGGCTTGTACATCACCACTGCTTCCCCAAAATTCCACAGCCTGTAGCAGCTCCAACACTTGTACAAAGGCTGCTGCAATCTCCATGTGGGAATCTGTAAAGGTGGGAAATCTCACCAGGATTAAAATTCTCCCTCCTCCCCGCAAGCTGTGGTCTAGTGAGAGCACAGAATTAGCACCGTGTTTAGGACAAAATAAAAATTAATCCAGATTTGACCACCTGTTCTGGAACAGGAGAGAGAAAGAATGCTGGAGATGGGGGAGAAGTGGGGAACATCATGTGGAGGGGTCAGTTTTATTTGTGAGTGGGCAAAAAGTTCTTTGTTGTGGGCAGATCCCTTCCCTTGGGTCATCCTGGCTGTCCCCAGACGTGGCTGAGTTCTCCATTCCCAAACAAGGCTTGGTCATATCCTCTTATGACAGCTTAGAGTCTGTCATTACTGCTCATTACCAGATTGACAGAGCAGGGCCTGTCCTTGCTGCCCTGCCTGCAGCTAAAATCATGGATGCAGGAGTCAGGAATCCTTGCTGCCTTTAGAAATCATTAGAAATCTTGCAGGAAAAAAAGCCTCTTAACCCCAAACTCACGATCCCCCAAGGTCACCACGACAAAATAAAACATATATACATATATGTGTATTTTTTTTTAACTGAAGGGAAAGATTTCCATGTTAAAATATTGAAAAATAGCCTGAGGAGTGGCTGATTGAGCCCCTTAGAGCTCCCCTGTACATTTCTTTTTCATGTCACACTGTATGAATGTAAGATTGAACATCACACAGCTTCCTTTGGCCCCCAGCCAGGCAGAGGTTGGAAAATAATTCCCTTTTTTACAGACATCTTTATCCATCTAGAATGTATAAGTTTAGACAAGAAGGATGTGAGCACTTCAGAGAAATTGATGTCCAGTAAAAGAAAAGCCCCACTAGGTACTTGCCTATTTTCCTACAGATATTATTGAGAAACTTCAGGTGAGCAGGAACCAGCAATGCACTGAGGTGAAAGCTGAACTGGATGTTTACTTTCCTCCCAGTTCCATTTGTGATCCGTAGCTAGGAACTGTTCAGTTCCCTATTTATTTAATGGGAGATGATAGAATATTTCAGGATACTGCAGCCCATGTTCTGCCAATTCATGGGATAAACAGACAAAATGTTTCCTGGGGTTGATTTGTCAGGAACAGCTGTTCTTTAGGATGTTGGAGGTATCTTTCCCCTCAAACTAATTTGATCAGGACTTAGGAAAACCTCCACAAAATAAATACTCCAGAATTCAAGCAGACACTGCAGCTGCTCGGTGGGGAAGGCTTAAGTTATGGAAATAGGGAAATTGCTACTCCACAGGAAGATGGGAGCTAAATGTTTCCTCTGGTGTGGGAAGAGTTGTCAGGAGAAAAACAGGGCACCCAAGGAAATGGGGACCACAAGGAAGGGCAATGTGACTGTCAGATTGACATAATTTTCCTGTCTAAGCACTTGGTATTAACACCTGGGGACAAACAAGGGTGAGGACTCACCTTTAAAATATTTTCTATACAAGGAGAGAGAGAGAAAATGTGTCTAAATAGCAAAACCTCTTCCCTTAACATTGTTTTACCTTTTCTTTCTTCATTTTCTCTCAGCCATCATTTTTGTGGCTGAATGTTTTAATTTGTCACCAAATACAGGTTTCCCTCCATACCATATAAACATCCTTTTCAGTTTTAAAACTGTACAGCGTTTTTGAGACCATTTATTTAAAAAGAGCTTTTAAAATGAAGGTGGTCCATTGCAAAGAACCCCTGAGACAACTGTCAAGACTGCTGCATAAATTACAGCCTCTTCTACTGACCATTTAATGCAAGGAAGCTGGAAAAAAACCAGCATGCAGATGATGATGAAAGCCAAGAGCATTTTTTAAAACTCAAGGTCTTCACACTAATAAAAAAAAGTTCCTTGTCTCTGCTGGGGGTGACCTTGTAAAAAGCAGCTTGCATGTGCATCTCAAAACATCAGGACTAAATTAGGTCTCCATAATGCGACTGTAGTCTGAACTAGGGTGTTTGTATTCCCCAGAGGGGTCAGTGTGCCTGGGAGGTAACTTGTTTAGCCTAGTTCAGATGCAGTGAAGTGCTCTGAGATGTGTTCAAGTGTGGTGAGCTCCAGATGTTGCTTTCTCCTCGCCTTCAGAGCAGGCAAGTGGCTGTTGGAGAGGTGGATGCTGGAGGAGAAGTGAAACTCTTCCTTTTAGGTGGGAAATGTTGCTGGCTGGGCAGCTTCCAAAAATAGAGACGTGGTCAATGCTGGTGTGTTGAAACCAAGCTGGTTTGCATAAGCTCAGGAGTTCCAGCAGGTTTCTGAGCTGCACTAAAGTGGTGCCAGGATGACCAGGAGATGACCTGGAGCTGATGGAGTGTGTCTCTGGGGACACTCCCATTTCTGGAGGCATCCCCAACACTTCAGGCTCCAAACCAGCCTCACTCCCTGGCTTGGACACCAGAGGCTTCAGGAGATCCCAGAGTTTTGTTTCAGAGTTTCTGGATAAATTACAAATTCTGCAATAATTTTTGCTTTAAATAACATTTTTCTTTCTCTGGCAACTTTTCGTTACATAATTTTCATTACTTTCATTACCTCTTTTGTAGAATTAAGTATTTTAGAACTTTGAAAATTGAAGCAGAAAAGAAATAGGGCTTTTTAATCAGCTCTAGCTACAAACTTGGATGAGAAATATCAATTAAATTATTTTTTTCAAGGTCCTTCCAGTATTAGGCTGGCAGAAAAAGAAGCCAAAACTGTTCTTGGTGTTCTAGGTTAATGGTTTGTGTTTCTAATCCATAATCTCTTTTATTTCACACAGTCTCACTAAATTTGGGACTTCATGCTCTCTAGTCACATAATCTCTCAAGGAAAACCAACTCAATTAAACTTCATTTGGGTTTGAAAAGGGGGAGAGTGTGCATGTTTTGGAGACAATTAGTGCAAGCTTAGACTACTTATCAGGAAAAGAACAATCAGTGTCAGTCAGACCCTGGAGCAGGGCTCAGAGAAGCCACCAGTGGGATCTCCATCCTTGGAGGATTCAAACTCAGCAGTACAAGACCCTGATCTGACCAGATTTTGTCTAGACTGTGCTTTGGCAAAGAAAAGCTGCACCAGAGGATCCTTGAGGTCCTTTCCAGCCTGCTCCTCTGTGATTCTGTGGCATTATCTGAAACACATCTGACTCCAAGCCCCTGTAAACTTGCAGGCAACACCTACAAAACAAATTTGTACAAAACAATATTGCAGCCAGAGCTGTGGCACACGTGTCTCTAGAATGGGCTACAGCAGCCATGAATCCAACTGCAATGCCTGAGGGCATGGAAAGAAAAGGATTATGTAGGTATTCTGTTAGATGAGGAAAATCAGCTAAACAGGGCATATCCACCCAAAATGCCACCCAGAATACATATGCTAATATTCCTTATTTTCCCTGGAGTGTTTCAGGAAGCCCATGATCTGTATTAGATATAAGGACTCAGCTTGAGCTGTTGGTGAGAGACAATCTACTCACCCCTCTGAACTGAGCTGGGATATTGATCCAGCATTGGCATAAACAGAAATACCTCTTGCACTCTGGAACTGGCAGTCAAAAACTTTGGGAAAAAAACTTTACCAGCTGGTTTGTTTTGTTCCAAAACATTGGATTTATATTTTTAACTAATGAGTTTTAGGAACTGATATTTGGGATTCTTTTTTGGCCTTTGCTTTTAGTTTCTGAACCCTTTATTTATACTTAGTCGATATTTTATGCTTTTCTATGCTGTATTGAGGATTAGAAACCTACTTTGAAGATAAAACCTCAGATTCTAACTCAATCCCTTGACTCTAGAGGCAGAAGGTCTAGGACAGGAAGCACACATTCCAAGAAAAACATTAAAATACTGACAGCTGACAGAAGTGTGATGTAACAGTGTTTAACTGAGAAGATCTAACAGGACCATATGCCAAGGCAGTCAACAGCTCTGAGGGGAAGCCAAGGACCAAGAGATTTTTCTCCAGGGGTTATCAAACCTAAATAAGATGGAGCTATTTTGATTCTGAGCAACACCAGTGAGGCCTTATTTGGAATATTCTCAGATGTGAGAGGAAGACAGCCAAGAAATGAACACAGTTCAGCTTTGGAGCTGTGTGCTCTGAGGGAAGCCCAGCTCACTTGGCCTCTTCCCTGAGTGCCTGAGGACACTGTGAAAACTCTTGAAGATCAAGCAAATCAGGCAAGATGTGTACTTGGAATAAGAGAGTGAAAATTTAAAGCCAGGATGGCAAGATGAGAGAAACAGCAACAAAATGAAATGGCAGAACTTCTGTTTCATCAGCAGAACAGTTGGAAAGCGCTAATCCAAACAGGTTTGGGCTCCATTCGAGAACTGAACTTCCTAATTTTATGCAAGTGATCAGCCCCATTCATCTGGACAGCCTTTGCTTCTGGCATGGGTAGCCTGGACTCTCATCTGCATCAGGTTGGACACGGCTTGGAGCAACCTGGTGCAGTGGAAAGTGTCCCTGCCCATGGCAGCGGGTTGGAACAAATGATCTTTAGAATCCCTTCCAAGTCAAACTGTTCTGTGATTGTATGATCAGCTGTGTAATCAATATTCCTAATATGACCAATGTCATGTGATTTTGCTATACCAATGATATGTGACATATGGACTATGGGCCAAATCTGGACTTTCTCCCCAGGCCTTGGGTGTCTGCCCAGGCTCCTTGACTGTAAAAGTTGACTTGGCAGAAGGAGGAACCATGGGAAGTCTTGGGGAAACTGAGCTATGTGAAAGCCATGTCTGGGAAGAAAAGGACATGAATCCCTCCTGGCCAAGGATTTCAAAGGTTCCACATCCAGTGAAGGAATGTGACCTTCCTGAGACCGAGCAGCATCACCAATTTCCAATTATTCCAGCAGCAGCTCAACATTTTGCACAATTTTGTAGAATTGGTTTATTGATTAAGCTCAAATGCATGGGGCAAAGCTAAGTCAGTGGCTTGGCCTCTCTGCTGCCATAGTGCTTGGGCAGTAATGAGATGTACAAACAAATGATTACACATGGACCTGCCTGGCTTAGGGTAGCAATTGTTTAAAATCCTACTGAATCCTCTGGTCCTCACTCTGACCTCTACGAGGATCTAAGTCATTGTAATATTTAAGCAATTTCAGCTGTACACAACCCCGAGAGATGCTCTAAATTGTCCTTTGGTGTTAGAGCCCTGTAAATTTACAGCTGTGTCTGGACATGGCTGTGTCACAGAAGTGGAAGCTTTTGAAGCTTAAACTTTTTTCAAAGGGCTTAGGCAAGACAAACTCAGATGCAGCTGAGACATGTGGTTGGAAAACTGAAGCAACACATCCCTGAAATGCAAAATCTGTAATTTCTCAGGGTGGCAAGGATTATTTGGGAGACATCAAGCATACTTTTCATATGAAAGCAGAAATGTGTGTTACAAAAAGCCTGTTTATAATGCAGCTTACCTACCAGACAGCCATGTCAAGCTGTCAGTGGAGAGAGGACTGACAACAAGCTAATGACCTCCTGCTGCTCAATAAATGTCTCAGCTTTGCTCCAGCATCTCTTTGTGCAGTGGGAGGGAGACAGTGATCCCAGGCAATGTTCTGTTGCAATTATTTTATTCTGTTTCTACCCATCTTTTTAACACAACATACAAGAAAGGCAGGCACAGCAGCTTTTGTGAGGCCTGAAACAAGTAAACAATAGTTGCTCAAGCTATAATTACTAAATTATTTTCTTTTACAGTTAGGAATAAAAGCAATCAAAGAACTGTCCTTCCAGAAAAGTAATCTGTTTTGAAAATGATTTATTTTTCTGTTCCCCTCATTGTATCTGTAAATAAGGCAAAGCATTATGAGGTACCCTGGTAGACAGCTTTGTGCAAGATTAAATTAGGAATAAGATGGAAAGCTACTTTTTATGCAGTTGTTGGAACTGCCTATTTGTAATGAAGAAGGCTAAGAGAACACACAGTTTTTTTACAGAACACACCTCTAAAATACATTAAATCATATTAAAATGATAAGAATTTATGGATCAGGCTAGGCCTGAATTAAAACAAAAATCTCATCCAAAATTTCATGATGTTCCAGAAAAAAAGGTCTGTTCCCTATTTTAATTCCAGAATTGTGAATTCCTTATCTTCCTCGGTTACCATCCAAGGTCTCCACTAATGGCTTTAAAGTATCCCTGATATTCTTTCACCATCCTGCTGAGCCATAGTGTGGTAATTGGCACTGCTCTGTTGGAATCTCACTCTTACCTGGTTTGTGTTCTGGTTTTAATTTGAGCTGTCTGTGTTTAATCCTAGATTTGCTCATAAAAAGGATAAGTCTCGATAAATAGGTAAGAGAAAGGCTTCTGAGACACAGAATGAAAATATCCAGAATCTCTAAGCAGTCTATTGGTGGATTACGTCAACTCAAAGATAGATTTTGCTCCCTCTGGCTCATCAAATAATCTGATTAGCTGGTGCTGATTATGCTGGGCATGATGCACTGTGTTCTGCAAACCAGACACAGAATGTCCCTTCTCTGCTGTCTCGAGTGCTCCTGGAAAGTCTTATTTATAATAAATCCCATTTTCACTTTTGCCGACCACAAACAGCTTTGGCTTGGCTTTGGGGCATATTAAAGCCACCTGATAATGCTGCCTTGCTGCACAGGAGAAGGGCTGGGCTCTCCTAAAGCAGAAAAATGTCTGAGTTTTTGCCTCTCAGCTCCACAGCCACTGGGTTTAGCATCTTTGGCTTTTACACAATGTTTGGGGAGGGGTGATGCCATCAGGGGGCTCACAAAAGCCAGGAGTCAGAGAAGTGGGTTGCCTAACCCAGCATCAAAACAAGTGGTATTTTCATCTCCTCCAGCCCCAGCTGGCTATGTTGGAGGAGTCAGTGTTATGCTGGCCCCATGCTTCATTCTCTGCTGCCAGAAGCATTTTGGAGGGGTCTGGGGGTTGGTGGTAGTTCAGTGTGTCAGTGGTGATGGCGAGAGTGATGGTGGCCATTGCACACGGCCATCCAGGCTCTTTACTCCTGACATTTCTGTACAGCAGTTAAGTTTATTTCAGTCCATTTTTAAAATGAGTTTTTGTCTCAAGTCCTCACAAATGTCTCACAAGCCCCTGAAGGGATTCAGGCTGCTGCATCCTTTTAGTGTTGGGTTGTGACCTGTCACTGTCGTCCCCGATGACTTTCAGAGTGCATCCAAAGAGCTCTTTGCATTTTCCCGTTCTGTTTTTCTTTCCCCTTTAAGACCCTGTCTCACATTTTCCTCGGTTCCCTCTCCCTTTTCCTCCTGTCTATCCTCCCCCCTGCATTCCTGTGCTGTGACAGAGCTGCTGATGCACGCTCGGAGCGGCGGCAGCCACGCTGTGCTCGCCATCTGGGCCGGGCAGCTCCCGCAGTCTCGTGGAGTCTCCGGATCCACACTGAGCGCTGGAACACGGCCATGCCATCCTCTCCCAGCTTCCCGTTCTCCTCCATGTGTGCTGCCTTTCTGTTGGCCACAAACTCCATCACCTACACAAGGTCTGCCCAGCTGAGCAAAGTTTCTGAGGTTCCCCATCCTGATGGATTTATTCCTTCACCCCCTTCCTCTGCTCCATGTGGAACCAGAGAGGAAGCAACAAAAATACGAGAATGTGGAAGACATCAATGCAAGTGCTCCCTACTCGGAACGTTTTTCTTTTTTGCTACTGAAATTCATTTCAGAGTGCAGACTTAAGAGATATTTCTGCCCGCTTTTTCCAAGCTAGATTTATTTATTCTCTGGCTGTTTATCTTATTTCTCTTTCCTGGCTGTTTTTTCCCTGAAACAATCACCCCCCCACACACACACACACTAATTACTTGGAGAGCTGTGAGGAGTCTCTTGCTGGCTCCATGGATGTTCTTTCATATCTCTTCCAAACCAAGGCATTCTATGGTTCTGTGATTTAGCCTCCTCTAACTTGCTTGGAAAAGGGGGATAGTGATCTAGCTATAGCTGAATAATTTTATGATTCAAATAAAAATGAGAAAAAGAGCCCTAAGGATGGCATTTACTGTGTGTGAAGGCTCAGGCTGACTCAGAGGACGGAAAACTGGTAACAAACCTGTGAACCATTTAAAACATCCTGTTCTCAATCCAAAACCTGTGCTTCCTTTGCATTTTTGTGTGTTTCTATTCCTCACCCTTTATCTAAGTGTTGCAAGCCTTCCTTGCTCCTGAAACCACAGGATAAAGCAGGATCTGAGGAGCTGGTTGAGTGGGGAGCTCTGCATATCCAAAGTTCAGCTAGTGAGAAATAACCATCTGGTGAGCATGTACATCCCTGCTCCTGGATAAGCTGAGGATGAATCTCCTAATGGGAGCCAGCGCTCTGCCTGAGAGTGAGGAGTTACCAGGGTGAAGAGAATTACATAAGAGCAAGATCTGCACTTAGACATCACTAACTAGATGTAATCTTTGCACTCAAGCTGAGGTAATTCTTGCTGCAGCACAAAAACACTCCATGCCACCAGAAAATAATTAGGTTTTTGTCTTTTTCTTTTTTTTTTTGCTTACCTAAAACACAATTTTGTGTCGCTGAGTCCCCCCAGCTACTATAGGCAACAAATGTGCTCCTGTGGAATGTTTCAAGGCTTGCTTTCTAATTATAGCTTTGGGTATCATTTGCTCGGGTATAAACAGGGTGAATCAGAACAGAAATGTCAGGGAGGGTTGAGGGAAAGGCCTTTTACTAACAGCGAGCATCAGGACAGAAAAAATCAGGGCATCTTGTAAGGCAAAACGCTTGTGTTTAATGGGAGATAGCGGCAAATTGCAACTCAGAGTTACGCCGAAAAGATCCTAAATTTCTAAATTCTTGGTGGAAAAGGAAGGGAAC
Organism: Pycnonotus jocosus; assembly: GCA_013400435.1. Lineage (NCBI taxonomy): Eukaryota > Metazoa > Chordata > Aves > Passeriformes > Pycnonotidae > Pycnonotus > Pycnonotus jocosus. Next base: position 366,820 of record VWYP01004898.1, on the reverse strand, counting down.
TTCCCAGCCATCTGCCTCGCTGGCTGCCTGCAAGGCTCACACCTTGCAGGCACAAAGGGTTCCAGGCTGCTGGGGCAGCTCCAGGCTGGCAAGGATGGGAACCATGGGGTTCTGAGCTGGATATTCCTGCAAAATCACATCTTTTAGGCAGTTTGCTTGGGTTTTATCAAATTTATGTGCTCTGACAAGGAGATTTACTGTCAGTTCTTGTTCTAGAGGTACAGGAAGAAAGGAGATTAGAGTTAGGATGGCTAAGAAAGGTGGGGAGTTACAAGGACAGGGATTTATGATGTTTGAAAAGTGGGGAGAAAAGAAGGCTGGAACACATATATGTGCAAATGATATTTTTATCTCCTGGTTCTGCCATGGGTTTATTGTGAGGCACAAGGGGCAGTTGTACAACTCTGTGGGAAGGCACACGAGCTGCAAGGCCTGAGCAAATCCAGCTCTGCAAAGGAAGGTTCCCAAAATAACAGCTTCAGCTGTCAAATGAGTATGACTGTTCCAAATTCCTTCCCAGGGAGTTAAAATTTCTCCTTAAACTGGTGGAAAGAAATGACAATTTTGGGTGGGATATAGGAAATTAGTACTTGCTTACAACTTCTACTACCTCTAACAAAAATAGAATTATCTTTCTGACATTTAAAAAAAGAAAAGGTGATCAAATACCAAATCTGTTGAGGACTGGACTATCGAGTCATGTAGATTTTGATTTGTCTCCAAATTAGAATGCTGAAAGCTCTTCTTGGATAAATTACATGTGTAAATATCAATGTTCTAAGCTGCTGAAAGGTCATTCCTCTTTTATTTGATTGTTTAAGTCTAGAACAAATGGCAAACCCCCACAAGGTAAACCTGGAAGGAGACACCAACAGTTTTTTTGAGCTAAAGCCAAAGACATGGCCTTAGCAATAAAGTCACCAACATCAAAAATGTCAGGTAATTGGGAGATGCAGCCCAGGACTTGCTTTTGCTCTGGTAAATACCTTCAAATTCAATTAGACCACATGTTCTCCTTCGAATACTACCCAGGGACCTCTTTCACTACTCTGAATCCTTCTGTTCTGCAGACCAACTGTGCAGAGATTAAAATCTCTTAGAATCATAGAATTATTTGGAATTATTTTTTTCAGTTGGTCATAACTTTTTTCACAACCCAAGCTCCTCTATGAGTCTATGGTTCTAAGATATCCCTTGTATTTTCATATCTTTTTATGCAGTCCAATCTATAACAATTACTTCTGGAAATTTCCACTGTTGCACAGTTGGGGCAGCATTTAGAATTTAACCCAACAGCTCTTCCATCATCTTGCCTAGATGCCAAGAGCAAGAGATACATTTTCTGGATGATTTCTAAGTGCAGAGATGGTAAAAATCCTTAAGATAAGGAATATTTATTTTACATGACTTATCCAAGTCTTATCCAAAACCAAAGTTGTACCCCTTTTTTCTACAGCTGTGCTTTGAGAAATGGACCAACTCGTTCAGTGGAGTCAGAAAGAGAATTTAGTAAATAATTAGTCTGGGAGAGAGAAATCACATTACCCTCCCCCTGCAACAGTTCTCGATGTTTATAGGGAACTAATTTAATTGCAAATGAAGACAAATTTCTATTTCAGTCTCCATAAGTAATTACATTTTACTTGTCCTGACTCCAGCCCTGGTTGTTTGCTTGCTGGACAAAGGGACTTTCTCTAGCACTGCTCTGCTGGAACATCTCAGGTGCTTTTCTTTTATGCTGACTGAGGGAGAAGGGATGGATCCAGCTGGTCCTGGACAAGTTTCCCAATGCAACAGCAAGCCTGAGGCATTATCTAACACAGTCTGGGAATGGGGAATGAAACCATGGAAATAAGAAAGTGCTAAAACATCTGAGAAGGCTGAAATAAAAAGTAGTAACTGCGGGGGGGTGGGGGGGTGGGGAGGGATCAAGTATTAGATGATGTAAAACCCATGAGGGAAAAGCAAGGATGTGGAGAAAGAAATACACATTTTCTGTCAGTGAGCCTACATGGGCAGCTTAAGGAAGGTGCAGTCTCACAGTTTTTGAGTGGAAAGCAAAAAAATATTGCCTAGCCAGCACAAGGACTGAACCCAAGGGCTGGCAGAGCTCTTGTTGCAGGCCTTTCCTTCTCAGAAGAGAAACGGGCTTTGCACTGTGGGGCTGCTGCTTGGATGAGTCCTTTTGGGCAGGGTGACATCCTGAACTCCCATCCCACACATTCACTGTCTTGAGTCAGGAACGGCTGGAATTAACATGTGAAGGAAATGTTTAAAATTTATTTCACAGAATCAATTTAGATTGAGAAAGACCTCTGAGTCCGACCTATGACCCAACACCACCACATCAACCTGACCATGGCACCTAGTGGATTCTGGACTCCAATTAATTCCTTTCGTTTTTCCATAGCAAAATACTTTCCAAGTGCTGATAAGAAATAGAGGATGGAGTCTTAAATTGCAGCCATTGCAGGNGGGGGGGGGCGGCGCGGGGCGCAGGCGGCTCCCAGTGCTTCGAGCGTGTTCCTGAGGGACTGAGGGACGGATCCCGGCGGAGAGGTAAAGCCCTTGTGCTCTCACTGCCCTCCTCGGGCAGCGCTGCAGGAAGAGGGGGCGCGGGGGG